>WEKX01016191.1:1539-12192 GCA_013390025.1 Pitta sordida | reverse complement strand
TTGTGCCACAAGACTGGTAATTGGCCATTTGCTTCTAAATCTGCCTCTCTGATCTGCACCCCACATGAGATAAGAGTATCTCGTGTTTTGCAGCACAAGTAATACCACCACACAACCAAATAACATCAGAAAAAGACCATGTATCCAGCAGAAGACACTGAAATTGAGAAAATGACATGGAAACAAATGGAAGAGATGATCTCTCTAAAAGTACATGCACAAAGAATCAATCTTAACTCTTTATGTTCATTCCATAATTAAAAGAAGCAAATAATATTCTGTTAATAATATAGCCTATGTTTCGGAAGCCAGATTTGTCTCCTGTTCACATGCACATACACATGTATCTGTTGCTCACATGGAACCGACAAGGGTCAGATTCCATCAGAGGAATGAAAATCTCACAAAGTGCTTTTTGTTAGAAGGTCTGTTGAAAAAACAATCAAGGAAAGACTCAATCTTCAGTAAGTCTTGTATCTCTAGTACCAATAGTGGAGAAAATACTGAAAAAAAGGGATTTTTTTCTCCTAAAGTTGTGACGATCAATGAACTCTCACAGGTTCACAGATTATTCTGAGTTGGAAGGTACCCACAAGGACCATCTAGTCCAACTCCCAAGTGAATGCTCACACAGGGATCGAACCCAGAATCCTGGAGCCATGGGCACTACAGTCCATCCGTCCAAGCCTCCCATCACCTAGACCGTGTCACTGAGTTCCTCATCCAGTCTTTTCTTAAACACCTCCAGGGGTGGTGACTGCACCACTTCCCTGGGCAGATCATTCCTCTGAGGAATCACACTCTCTGTGAAAAAGCTCTTCCAAAATCAATGATACTTTGATGTGCCCCCAAAAAATGAAAATAATTTAGTTGCACTGATTTGCTTCAACGGAGGATGAATAAACATGCAGAATTTTCTGATGTTTTTAATCAGTCCAACTTCAAAGAATATACGCCAAGTAAGCTTAACTTCTCAGTAAATAGAAGATCACAGTTGAACTTTAAAAAGACTTTTATATCTTCTTACTTCTATTAGAAATGAATTGTTATATAGCTTTGGAAAACTGGATTTTATTTTACTAGCCATGTCTTATAGATAACAAAGATATTTCAGTCCTTTAAGTGAGAAAAAAATAGAGATTCTAGTTTAAGCTTATGGAATGCATCTGGGAAATAAATCCATTGTTGAACTGTGCACCTGATTCAATTTTTCTTTTAGGGGAAATTTCAGATTTTTGTATATGTCTTTCACCAGTACCTCAAGTGATTGAACACCCATTGTTACTGGATTTGGGATTTTTTTGCTTGTGATTATATAATATGTCATTGGCCAAGCTTAGACCATACTTGTCTATATGTTAAGGGAGCTGAAATACTTGAGAGAGCTGAAATGGCTAGTTCAAACTTTCCACAAAGTTTAATTCAAAATGAACAAAAGGGAAGACTAAAACCTGAGCTTAAACTACCTTAACATGAGGGCACTTTTGTTGTCAAAGGACAGAAAGGGACATTTCTAGGCAATGATGCGTTTAATCTTATAGGACAAGGAAAAAAAATGATCAAATGTCCCTTTCCCAGAAAATATCAGTAGTTAATATCCAACATAATCTGAATAATACAATTTGAACTTTACTAGACTGATGATACTAGTTGATCCTACTAATTCACTGGAATCATTAAAAAAAATTGAATATCTATGGTTTACTAATAAGTCAATTCTGTAATTCATTTTAATAATATATTGTGTATTCAGTACTAACTGAAACAAGATCTTCTGTAGTGAGTTATGAACTATGTCCCTGCAATGAGAGAGAATACTTACTTTTCTTACTTTAAAATGAAGTTAAAAGATATTCTAAATCAAGATGGCAAGCACTAATTATTCTCCTATAACTCATGAACACAGAGTAATTACACCATTTTGCTAAATGCTTTTCCATTGTCGCAGTTGATAAGAAGTGAAAAGAAGGCACAAATTTCTTCTGAAATGGAAATATTTTGTGTCTGTTCTTTACTGATATATATATTGGTGGTATTAATAATAATGTTGGGTTTTTGTTTTTTTTTTTAATTAAAAGGCATGATACATGAATTTNCAGCTCAACATCCCTCTTAAACTGGGGAGCCCAGTACTGCACACAGTACTCCAGATGAGGTCTGACCAGCGCTGTGTACAGGGGAAGGACAACCTCCCTGGACCTACTGACCACACTGTTCCTAATGCAGGCCAGGATGCCATTGGTCTGGACTCTTTGACTTCATAAGAAAAAACACTTTTGTAGTCAGAATTTTCATACAACACTGCCATAAAATATTGTGTAAGGACATAACATGGTGAAAGAACTACAAAAATTTTATTTTTCACTAGAACAAAAATATGTGAACCTAGAATATGCAAAGTTACAGTGGCATTTTATTTTTTAAACTCATTAAATACGATTATGCATAATTAAGGAAAGTCAGATACAGAAAAGTCATTCTTTCAAAGTGAAAGCACAGTATAAATCATGGTATGAAACTTTATAAAAAATTAAGATTGGACTATAAAGTTTAAAACAACAAGTTCGATTAAGTGTTCTAAAATAAGGGATGATGGGAAACTGAAGAGGAAATTGAGTTCCCTTCCATTTTCCAAAACTATTGTTTTCTTAAATCTGTACAATGTCCCTTGGAATAGAACATACATGTCTATTTCCATCCTTCAAAATAATACCATCAGGACTTCCGGCATATGGGTTTTTATCCCCCCCCCTCCCCCATAAAAACAGTGTTTCTCAGTATAAATAGATTCCAGTATTTTTCCACATTTTTACACTTGTTTGTATATTCCCATATGTATTATTCACAAGAATTTATACTCAGGCTTAGGAGAGATGACAGTCTGTTATGATCCATGTGAACATATAGCTCAAAATGACATTCAGAATGTCCCAAAGGGAAAAAAATCAAACAAATCTAAATTAACTTAATACTCAAAATAAAGATAGCTTCAGAAAGAGAATGTCAGTTATATTTAATTAACTCATCTTCAAAAAAAACCAAACCCCAGAACAAAATACTGGCTTAGATTTTCTTATGGATAGCTTTCTGTAGATATACTTGTAATTTAAATACATAGTAGGATGCAGAATATCTCTTTTAAATATCTTGCCACATCTACTGCAGAAACTTAACTGAAAATAGTTCATTGCCTTATACAACACTGCTAAAATTTTATAGTGTGGTTATATCTTCCAGAAAACTTTCAGGGTCTATATGTGTATATATGACTATATTTTGTATTACATCTGCATCATGCATATTATTATTGGTCTTTAAAGGACCTTCCATCGCCAAACTTTCTATGATAATGATTCTATGATATACAGTTGTGTGCAGTTTTGAAGAAAGATAATGCAAGTACCTCCAAAAAGGCCAGGAGTGGAAAGATTTAGGAAAATTTATTTACAAAGGCAAGAACACTAAAAACCTAAAGGACATTAAACCTAAAAGTGTTAAAAGCACTGGACCTGGGGAAAGACATATGCTGTTCTTCTCAGGAGTTTTATTATCCCCAGAGCTACTGCCCACCCTGTCCCCATTGTGGGAGCCTTCAAACATGTCTACTAGAACTTGTCTCCTTCTCATGCAAGGGAGAGCTTCTCTGGAATGCAGGAGGAGATAAAAACACATTTTTGGGACAGATGGCTCCCTCCCATGTGGGAAAATTCCCTTGAAGGAGCATAAGCCTTTATCCCCTCAAAATAAGTCTTCAGAACTATTTTATCGACACCTACAGTCATACATATTAAGAAATAAGGTTTTTTATTAATGTGAGGGGGTTTTAAAATAAATTATTAATTTTCTTATTACTTACAAAAAAATATGGCCAAAAGAGCTCTTAAAACTTCTCAAAGATTATGCAAGTTTCAAAATTCAAATTAATTTAATTGTATTCTTATTCTAACATTCATAAATGTCTCTGTAAAGTCAAGTTATTATAACCACAAAAGTCTTGAATCAGTTACTCCTAGTGCTAGAAGGTAATTGAAGCCAAAAATTTCCTCTTTCAAGTGTTCAGGCCAGCTCCATTCTTTAAAATTAAATCTTCCATGAACAAGCATTGTCATCTGTCACATCATAAGCGCATCTTTTGACATTCAAAGCTTACTTAAAAGGACTCTATTTCAAATGTCTCCCACCCGCACGCCACACTTCTTCTGTTGCAGACATTTAAAAAAAATATTTGAAAAAATGGAAGAGGAAGTGAAATGAAGTTGCAACATATGAAGTGCAAGTATTGCACACATGCACAGCCATTTGTAGGCCAAGCTTTGAAGTCCCTGTTTGGCAAAACTGCAGCTTCTTATCCTTATTTCTTGAAATACTCAGGAGAAAAACCACTTCTTTCAAGTCAGTTCTGGCAGCAAAAGCATTTTGTCCAAACCAACCACATAGCAAGTCATTTAACATGTACCAGGAAGAATTTGAAAAGAGAAAAACGTTTTCATGGGTATTTTGTATTGGGAGAGCACCTGTAATATTATTAATGCACTCTTTTTTTCAAATATATTTTTATCTTCGTAAACCCTCTTTATCAGGAAGGTAGATATGCTTTATCAGTATGTTATCTCTTATTAAGTTTTTGCAGCATGAGTACAGCAGTAACAATGTGAATTAAGAAAAAACTCTTTAAAGGTGTAGCTACTTTGTGAAAATGGAACCCTTTTCTCCCTAGCAAGATTTTAGAGGGTTTTGTTTAATTTTGTTTTCAAGAAAATTATTGGAGTAGTAATATTAGAAGAGTAGAAAAATATATTATATGAAATGAAACCAATTCCATAATTGGCTGATAAAAAATGAATTCAACTACCCTATGTACATACATGAATGAAGCTTCTTTCCTACTTGTTTTCTTCATTGAAAGAATGCTGTTTGATTTTTTCCACTATTGTGTTTCCCTCAATCCATGTTGCACTAGGAAAATTCAAGCATGTCTACGCTCTGAGTGACTGTCAATGAGAGACTGATCAAAGCCTGTTCAGATCAGTGAACATCTTTCACAGGGTTCAGCTGTCAGATCAAAAAGAGAAATAGACTTGGAGCATAACTCTGTTCTCTCTATATGGAGCAATTTACTGAGAGGTAGCCAAAAACCCAGTAAGTTATACAGTATTAGATATATATGGATATGTTGTGGTGTTTGACCCTGGCTGGATGCCAGAGATTCACCCACAGCCCCTCTCACACTTCATTCTCCACCCCACTATAGAAACAGGAGAGAGAGGAAAAGAAAAAAACTGAAGGGCTTTTTCTACAACAGGAATGAGGACTGTTAGAAATCTTTTACTGTCATAGGCAAAACAGCACTCCAAGGTGGGGATGTAAAGGATTTATTTCTAACCAGATCAGAACTTAACGTGAGAAATATAATCTTAAAGGCAACCTTCTCCCCCACACCTCCATCTCTTACAACAGGTACCACATACCTCCTTTCCTCCAGGAGGCAGAGTGGGACAGAAGTAGGGAGAAACCAGGCAACTGGTGTCTCTCTGTCACTGCTCAGGGGAAGAGGCCATTCCCCTGCATTCCATGGGGTCTCTCCCACAGAAGAAAGTCTTTCATGACTCTCTCCAATGTGAGTCCAATCCCAGGGGCAACAGCTTTTCCAAACACTACTGCCTGTGGGTCACTCCACAGGGTGCAGTTCTTCAGTATTGGCTGCTTCAGCATGGTCCCATCCCAAAGCACGCTGGTCCTACCAGGTACAGTTCTGGTCCAGCATGGACTCTCCTCTCCATGAGCCACACATCTCTCCTGGGACTCTGCTCCAATGTGGGCTCCAACAGGCTGTAGCCTCCCTACAGCATCCACCTGCTCCAGTGTGTGCTCCTCCACAGGCAACAGGTGGATCTTCTGCATCCCTGGGTTCTCTCCATTCCATGGGCTGCAGGAGGACAGCCTGCTTCACCGTGGTCATCACCATGGGCTGCAGGGAGACACCTGGAACACTTCCTCCCCCTCCTTCGGCCCTGGCCTTGGTGTCCGCATTTGCTGTTACAACTTCTCATTACTCTTTTCTGGTAGCCATCTTCTTCCTTCTGTAACTTTTTTTTTTCTTCTTCTTAAATACGTTATTACAAAAGCACCTCTACCTCTTCTGATTTGCCTGGCCTTGGCCAGTTGATTTTAAGATTTAGAAAACTATAAATTTAGTGTATAGAAGTCTATAGTATAGGGATTTAGGAATTTTATTGGATTAGTGGAAATTTAGTAAATTTCTAGGGAATTTTAGAAAGATTGGTGAACTCTAGAATCCTTCAGAGGGCCTGAGAGCTCAGACTGAATATTAAAGGGGAAAAGACCTGTTCTGTGCCCTCTGAAGGTAAACAAAATTGAAAGTTAGCCAAAACAAGGGGAAAGGAATTAACAACATGGGCGCCAATTGGTTGGAGGATCCATAGCAAATGACATAATGCTGTAAAAATGAATATCCATGAGGCAATTTGCATATGGATGAGAAAATGGGTTAAGAAGAGGTGACAACTTGGGGTGGCCTCTTTTTTCACCTGACAGTGGCAGGGGGCACTGCTGGCTCTTTCCCCTGGCTCTTAGGCCAAAAATAAACTTTTTTTGTAGCATGCAAACAATTGCCTTGAGTCCTGACTGATTTTCTTCAAATCACAGTGGCGGGTCCAGGCAGGAGCTGGCTGGCATTAGCTCTGCCAGCTATGAGGCAGGCTTCCAGCAACTTCTTGAAGAAGAGCCTCCTCCATATCCCCTCCCACCGCTACCAAAAAAAAACAGCCACAGCAAACCCAATACATCTGTTCAGAACTCATCCTCTGTATAGTATACACCTTCTGCTATTCTCACTTTTCCAAACTGGTGAACCTACATGGAAAGGATGTACATCAGAAAGCTTCTGTAAGAAACTATGATGTAAGTACTGAGAATAAAAGTGAAGGATGTTGAGCTGCTTGAGAGGGTCCAGAGAAGGGCAACAAGGACGGTAAAAGGACTGGAGGACAAGCCCTATGGGGAACGGCTATGGGAACTGGGGTTGTTCAGCCTGGAGAAGAGGAGACTCAGAGGTTGCTGCCAGATGGGTGAGGATCTCTTTTCTCAGGCTGATGACACCAGAACAAGAGGACATGGCCTTAAGCTACTCCAGGGGAGGTTTAGACTGAATGCGAGGAAGAGGTGTTTCACGGAGAGAGTGATCGCTCCTTGGAATGGTCTGCCCAGGGAGGTGGTGGAGTTGTCATCCCTGGAGGTGTTTAAGAGAAGACTGGATGAGGAGCTTAGTGACGTGGTCTAGCTGGTGGGGTGTTGGACTGGGTGGTCCTGGGGGTCCCTTCCGGCTTGGAGTGGCCTGTGAGCCTGTGAGGGAACTAGGTTTATGTCCACAACTCTGGGGTGTGGGTTTGACCCCTGTATGGGCATTGGCTCGGGAGTTGGACTAGATGATCCTTGTGGGTCCCTTCCAACACGTAGTATTCTGCGATTCTGATTCTGTGATTTTTTTGAAAATTTCCATAAGCTTTAATAACCGGAAACCTAGGAAGAAAGGATAAAAGGCGAACTTTGATAGGCCTATCATTCTAATTTTTCTTTTTACTTTTGATATTTTCTAATTATTTAATTTCATCCTATTTTTCAAAAGTGACACTCCACATCACAAATTTAACCAGTATGTCATAGATAAAAGTGCATGTTTGACACCAGAATTTTCACAGTAATGAAAATTATGATTCTTATCCCCTAACAAACTTCATAAAAGTGCATAAGATCTATGTATATTAAATTTATACATATTCTGAAGAAACTCTTGTTTCATAAGACAATGAGAGACCCCTTAGCTTTTTGATGCTTTAGGCCACAGTTTGTTAGTTCAGTACAAATATTTTTGCTCTGAACATCTAGAATTGTAAATGACTGTTCTCTTTGATCTTCAGTGAATCATGTCTTTATACCTCCCATGAACTTTTGGGGAACAGAACTTTTTAAATTTTGCTAACTAAATACTGTACATTAATTATACTTCTCTTTTTTCCTCATGATCAGTTTTATTCAGAACAAAGAATGAGCTTTAGGACTCTGTCTTGATGTAAACCAACCAACACTGAAACACAGCTGTTTAGAATCAACACAGAGGGGGAACAATATTTCATGAACATGCTTTTGTATTACTTAATACTTAAGCCTGTATTAAAATGAAATAAATAAAACATATGTAGAAAAAGTGGGATATATAGAGGTTAAAAGTGTAAAAAAGGTATTAAGTGGAATGAAAATACATTTTAAAATATACATCATTAAATATGTTCTGGCTTATTCTGTAGCTCTCCCTCTAAAGAGCCAAGAAAAAACTTTGGTTTGGTTTGGAAAAATTTGTATCCTCCTTAAGAAAAACTGGCACAATGTAATACAGTCTAGACACTGTAAAAGGAACTTAACCTGAGTTAACTGTCTTGTGAATATTTGTCATAAGTCTAAACTGTGGAAGGTAGTTCAAATTATATTACCTTTTGGGATCTTCTTTGTCATTTAAGGCCTCTAAAGCAGCTTTGTAACTGATGTGCTGACCTGTATTTCTTATGCTATGGTAGATACTTGCACATATAAAGAAAAAAAGACAAAAATAATCTTGACATTATGAACAAGGTGGGAAATTATCAGGGAGAAAAAAAAATATTAAAAAACCCCCCAAAATTAGTTAGTTAGTTAGTTAGTTAGTTAGTTAGTTAGTTAGTTAGTTAGTTAGTTAGTTAGTTAGTTAAATGTAAAATTGGAGAAAGAGGAGTAGCATTTCTTAGAGAGTTAAGAATATGGAGAGTGCATTTACCTACCTGTAAGTACTATAAAAATACTCTGAGACTTCATTTCAAGCAGGATTTTTTTCTTCTGACTATAAGCTGAGGTCTACACTAACATAGTGAGGATGAATACCAGTGGATATATAGAGTAGAACAACTGGTACCAAGGCACTGATGTCTACATTCATTGTTGTTTTTTTGCTTCCAGCTGGTTCAGTTCTGGTGTCATGAACTAGCTGCATGTATGGTAATTTGGTATAGTCATGAATCACATTTTCTGTCTTCATCTGAAAGGAATTCATTTCAAGGAGTTGGGTACCATTCCATGATGCAAACTGAAGCAGACTATCAGGGATAACTGGGATATTAATTTGAAATTTCACTCCTGTCTGTGAGGAACCTGCTGACACATTAGGAAACTAAAATATCCAGGGTGCTTTATCTGCTCCCTCATGTGTCTTGATATCTTCTCTTGACCTTTTCCGTTCTATGAAAACATTCCTCAAAAGGCCATCATGTTATCGTACAGACAGTTCTCTACACTGACTTTTATCTAGGCTCATAGGCTTTTCTAAATGCACCCATTTTGATTTACTAGTTACCTAGTTTCAATTTACCATTAACTAGTTAGAAAGGTCTATCAAAATTACTAGGTTTGGTGCGATGTCATACTGCTTTATGGGATTAAGATAGAACTAAAACAGATTAAATCGGAATCAACTGGATATTTGACAACCGCTCTTACATGTAAGTAAGATAAAAAAAGTTCCAGAAAGATATGATGAGTGCAGGTGTAGAGGTCCTGTAAACTCACTGTCTGGAGGCCCTGGAGATTCTGGACAAAGCTGTTGGCTTTATAATAGCAATGATAAATGATATTTGCTCAGCTACAGGGCTAAACAGTACCTATTCAATGTTAATGTATAGAAATATTCAGTGAATGCAAATTACAGTTCCTAGTAAATGCAAAAATCCTTTGCCTGTAGAATCATTCTATTAGTTGTTGATCTAGCCAAGCCTTACATTTTTGATGGACAAAAAACAAAGGAGAAATATAATACAGCAAAATAAGAATAGAAACTGCTATAAGAGCCTGTAGCTGTTTGATTTTTGGTTTAGGCTGAGCAGGTGTATCTTGGCGCTGAGAAGAAAATGAGTTTAAGCATATGTTTTATCTTTTAAACACTGTTTAATAAGAAAATAGGATCACACAGATGGAAACACATTTTTTATCTTTTTTTTTGTAATGGAAAGGACATGAGAGAATGTCTTCAGGACAAAAGAAAAAAGCACAAGTAATGTTTCCAAGTATTTACTAAAGGAGCAGATTAAGCTGCTCTTTCATGGTTTTCCCCAAATTTCCTGCAGAGTTAATAGCAAGTAAGTTCTCACACTGTGTATACAATTAGTTTGGGAACTACATGTGCAAGAGGACCAGGTGCACGGCCTGATGTCTAGAACTCAGGTTCCTAAAAGTTAGTCAAAGGTTCATAGGTTGTTCTGAGTTGGAAGGGACCCACAGGATCATCTAGTCCAACTCCCAAGCGAACGTCCACCCAGGGATCAGACCCACAAGAGAGGAACCGTGGGCCCACGCTACATCTATCCAAGCCTCCCACAATCTAGATTATGTCACTGAGCTCCTTGTCAAGTCTCCTCTTAAACACCTACAGGGATGGCAACTCCACCACCTCCCTGGGCAGACCATTCCACTGAGAGATCACTCTCTCTGTGAAAAACCACTTCTTAATATCCAGTCTAAACCTCCCCTGGCGTAGTTTGAGGCTACGTCCTCTTGTTCTGGTGTCGTCAGCCTGAGAGAAGAGATTCACACCCAGCTGACTGCAACCTCCCC
>WEKX01016189.1:5070-20743 GCA_013390025.1 Pitta sordida | reverse complement strand
ATATACACACCACCCTAGGACAGGTAGCCTTAGAATGAAACCCAGAGACCTAACACATGTCCTAAAGCAGATTTCCCATTTTGTCGACCTGGTACTTATGATCAGTAAAACTAAGTCTGCTTTCCAAGGTTACAGCCTGTGAATTTCCCTATCTCACCAAGATCTAAATAGTGGAATATTAGAAGAGGATCATTCTGAGGCAGTGTGGATGACTTGCCATTTTGACCACTGCCAGCTCCTACCATTTCTGCTACAATTCACCTATTGTGAATTCACCTACTGTTGTCACTCTAGACATAGAAGGTCTATGTCTCCCAGGATGAAGCAAAAAACCAGAGTCCCACAAAGGAAGGAAATATTTTTTTAATGATTTTTGGTGATATAAAGTGCAGCTGATAAGCAAATAATTGAAATTATGACAGTATTTAATGAAATGTTCTCTGCTGTATGTTTAGTACTCCATGAAGTCTAGTCGAAAGGAAATTTTTTTCTCTATTTATTTAAAGGAAGAAGTCTTCTTGAAGTTACACTGCTGCTTTTGTCACAGATTTCTACAAAAGTCATCTTTTTAGCTTGTATTTAAAGACTATTTAGCCACATAAATTCTTATTCACTGATGTGTTGAGTGACTGAAAGAAAATGAATGACAGCTCTACCTGGTAAATAGGAAAAATTACCTGTCCTTCAGGGCCATCTCGGGCTGCAGCCACAGGTATTATGGTCAGTTGTCCACAAGCTTTACAAGGAACACCACAAATGACAAAAGATAGACACTATCCCTAGAGGATGTTTTATTCCCTGTTGAAGCCAGGAGGGTGCCATAGGCAAAGCTCAGAGTTGATGTGCAATCTGCTGCTTACTCTGGCCAACGGATAACTGAGAACAGTTTCCATGCAACCTCCACTCTTCATTAGCAGAGAGATAATGACAACACAGCACCTAAAAGAATTTTACTATTTTGCTGTTCAGAAAGTAATATAGAAAGAGAAGGTGAAAGAATTTCATGGAGACTGCAGTGCTATGACTGGCCAAAGAGAAGGGTTTTCCAATTGCAAGGAAAACCGAAGTGTTGTGTTAGGTTTGGTTTGCAGTGGATCTAGTTTGTTATTCACCTGTGCTGCTTGTAAAACTCATTTGGATTTGAAGAGTTGCAGTTTCAATGCCTTTTATTAAAAACTAAAACCTCACAAAAGTCAACAGGCAGATCCATATTATGTTTAGATATTTTATCAGGCAGGAAGCAAGTTCAGATAAGAGCAGGCAGGAAATAATGAAGCCCTCAAAATCCACGTTTTTTAGCAACTAGATAATGACATAATTACAGATTCAATGTCAGAATGCTTAACGACCAGCATGATTGTCTGATAAAGTCTCCACACAGGGGACTCGGCTGAACAGAATGTGTCTTCTCAGCTGATTTGAATATCCTTCTTTGCTTTTCATTCTTTTACAGGCAGAAGTAGAATCATTTTTCTAGAAATGGAAAAATTTAGCATCAGTTTTTAAATGTGCACTTTGAACAATTGTGCATTAATACCAGATTCATAAACTATAGTTTGAATATAATTGTTAAGAAATAACAGTTCTCTGTATAATGTATTAACCACAAAGGTGCCAGCACACACAACACAGGAATAAGCTTTGTAATGAAAAGTACATAATGTAAACTGCAAAAATGATTTCTGATTTTCATCTTTTTTGCCTCATTCCTTCTCATTTTTGCCCTTGAGTATTCCTTCTTTTATCTTTCAGCCTCATGATCCCTATTATCAGAATGCTAAAGGCAGCAGGACTCTTGCAGTTAGAGCAAAGTATCAAACCATGTATCTAATGCTCCTGTCTAGGCATCTTAAAATACATTTTTCTGCTTGACCTCCCACTCTTCTTCCTTTTAAGAGGGGAACAGAAACCACCAGAACTCTCACTTCAATTGCACCACTTCTCTCTTCCCTACCCATTCGTTTCAGGAGATTCTAGATTTCCACCAATGAATCAGACTTTTTGGCTTTGCTTTAACCTTGCTTAGGCAACTGCCACTTATACTATAATTGCAAAGACTTCAAATTGAAGAGAAGACAGGGAAGCAACTGCAAAGGTTATTCTTTAGAGGACAAGAAAAAAAGTGTTCTTTACTTCAAATTAAACTAACCAAGTAAAGACAATAGAGTATGCAAATGCCAGGTCAAGTTAAAGAGAAAGCATGGGCAGTAAGGCAATGTCTCTAACTCTTATACATTACCCACAAAAACACTTGGATTTCCTATTTGAGGACTCAATCTGCTAATAAATTTAGAGGTTGATTATGTGGGTAGAGAAAAGAACTACAGTAATCCCTCAAATTTCGCAGAGTTTAGAAACTGGGTGAGGCCCATGAGCCCTGTAATCTGCAACTACAGATAGCTCATGAATATGAAAATAAGCTACACCCATTGCCTCCACTCCCTCAGCCCCAGCAACCATGGGGATGTCTTTGCTGCCACACTGGGGTATGCAATGGGCAGCTGCTACTGCCCCACGCTGTCCTGGGGCAGTGGGGTGGCAGAACAAGCAAGTGCCAGGCTGTTGGTACTGTTCTTTTAACGAGAGCTGAAGTGGCAACTTTTTACTTTTTTCTTTTTTCTTTTTTGTTTTTTCAGAGAAGCAGGGAGGGGGAATGAGTTATAGTTCCAATTAGGTTCTAGAAACCTGTCTTTCAAGTCTTTATTTAGCATGCCAATAGACAACGTATGCAGGCTACATTTGTAGGCTCATTAACATATGAATGAAAATGTTGATAGTATTGAGTTGCCAGGGAGTCAGACCTCTGCATCCTGTCTCTTCAGAAGCCAGCCAGGGAGGGGTGGGGGGGTCTGGGGCAGCTTCCAAAGGGATGAAACCCAGAGGTCTGGCTCCTTGGGAGAGTCCTGTCCTCCCCTTCCCTCCCCTGGCAGTGCGGCCCTGAGGCTACAAAGGATGACAGAGAGGGCTTGGTGTGGCCCTGAGACTGCAAAGGGTGGTGGAGAGGGCTTGGTGCAGATAGCAGATCCCTGCTCCCTTGGGCCCTGTGGCTGCCTGGCCTGGGGAAACCCAGCTACCTCAGGCCTCGGGGCTGCACGGGCCAGCAGAGCCCTGCTGCCTCTGGCTAAATCTGGGTGATCCCCAAGCAAGCCACTCCACTCCGTGGGGCATGCCAGTCCTGCCCTCTAGTGTGGAATGTTCCTGCCCATGACTCCAGCAGAGGCACTCTGTGCATGTGCACAAAGAAAAGCACCACGAAGATATGAGGGATGCCTATGGCAACTTCGCTGAAGAAAATACCGTGAGGAGGTGAAGTAGGGAAACTTGAAGTGTGAACTAGCAAGGTATTACTGTATTGCCATAGGAACTTGCCTAGGACTCAAGCTTCAGAGGACTGATACTAAGAAAAGTGGTACTTCTGTTACTTTTATTTAAGATCACACTAATTTATATCCTTATTAATCAGTTTGCAAGGGCTAAGATTGCTTATCGTGCCCTATTCTTTGTCCCATGGTTTTAATAGCTCAATGTGATTGAAACTTGGAATTAGGACCAAATTTTTTAGGTCTTTAGCTCACAAAAAGGTTCTTCTTTTAATCATTGTTATTATTATTACAGGTTGGGTTTTTTTATTTCAGATGCTGCTATTTCCTATTAAACTGTAGCTCAGAAACTTATATTTTTGGAATCGGAATTTATGTACAAAAAGTGCCTAGTTCATAGAAGAACTCAGCAGATATGTGTCATATATGCTTAAATGAAGTGACGTGACAGAACTAGAAAAAGTATAAGAGGAAGAATAAGTATGAGCAAACAAAACAATCCTTACAATCATGCTCTGATTATTTTACAAACATTTCAGTGGTAATCCTGTAGCTCAAGAAATGCTGGGTGATCAGACCCTAAAGCAGGGAACTTAAATGATTATTTGGACTCCAGAACACTAATATTAGGTAGCTCATCAATGTGCTTAACTTAAGAACTTCTAAGTTCTTGACTTAGGAAAGCCATGTTGTGCAGCATGGCCTGAAAGAGAGTATTAAGCTAGTAATAAAGTAAGAAAAATCAAGAACCACAGACAAATCAGATTGGTCTGAAGATATTTACATATTTATCAAAGACTGTCATAAACAAATGAATCAAAATACTTCACGGGAGAAGCCTAGCAGTAAGGAAAAGAGTCTTGCGTGAGCAAATAGCTTTCTGCATGCTCTATTTTCTCTTCCTTCCCCCACAGTGTGGATGCTTGTAGTTCTGAGTTGCCAATTGATCTAAACTTTTCAATTTTTCGTGGGTCACAGTCAACACATGGCTACTGTGGTCACCCCCGTAGGCTCAGAAAATGTGTGAGGCATCCCTGGTATGTTTCAGCACAGTCAGAGTCATTATTCAGATCAGTTTGTGGTAGAAATGGTGTGAAATACCTCAAGGAACAAGAATCTTGAGACATCAAAGATAAATGCGCAAAATAGAGCTATAGAGGAATGTACTCAGAAGGCAGAAAGTGACATGGGTGTAAAAAAATCTTGAAAAATTCCATATGGAGAAAAAGTAAAGGTATGAAATCTTATCACACTTTAGTACAGTGGTAAGTGTCCCCACCTGGTGTGTGGGAGACCCGGGTTCGATTCCCGCCACGGAGACAGTGTTAAGAGTTGGACTCGATGATCCTTGTGGGTCCCTTCCAACTTAGAATATTCTGTGACTCCTAACTGTGTTCTTTAACTCAGTGCCAAAGCTCAGGGTTGTCCTATTATCCATTTTTAATTAGGGAATCTTTATCTGAGGTCTGAAGTGTCTTCAAAGGAAGAACTAAGATAATTATGTCAGGTGAATTTTACCAGTCGTAGTCAATAGTGTCGTTATATAACACCCAGTTATATAACGTTCAGTTGTGAAATTCACAGTGAGATATTGAACAATTCATGCCATCAGGATTAATAAAATCCCCACTTATAATGGCCCTTCCTTGACAGAGTGCCTTAATTCTACTCCTTTTAAAAATCCATCTAAGAGTCCTTATTTCTAATTTAAAGACTTTCTTTGCTGGTCTGGGTATTTCTCACTACCACATGGCAAATGAATTTTTCAGTAGTCTATGTGACAATATNTGTTACCATTGTGTTACTATTTGTTCTTTTTTTTTCTTTTTTTTCATAAATATATAAACAAATATAAAAATTTTAGTCACAAAACAAGCAATAAGAACAACTATTATTTACTTCTTAACTTCAACACTTGTATATGGATTTTTAGCAATTAAAACATATTTACAAATACAAATTATCTCTTAGAGAAGTAGCCAGTGCATGCCAGGGATTCGCCATGATGCTATTTGATTAGAAAGATGCAACTAACAAAGTGTAGGACTGAGTTGTTGGGATGGGGATGGGAGCAGCGAGCTGGGCAGGCATGTGAGCTGGGCAGGCAGCGAACATAGAAAGGAACGTGGCAGTACTTCAAGGATGCTGATTTTAAAAAGCTGCATCAGGGTAAGGTGCAGAGTGCCATCACTTCTGGTACTGTGCTCCACAGCCCCTGTGAAGGGACTCTTCCTGAGCCCATGGACAGGGTTATTTTGTCTGCCTTCCACCTCTCTGTTAAACCTAATACACAACACTAAAATGTGGCCTGGTACTGCCCTTTCTTCTCCCTCTTTTCAGTGGACTGCTGGATGTTTTCCTGCAGTTGCCATCTGTGCTGACTCTTTCATTTCCATCCCCTCCTTCTGCACAGGACAGCCTTGAAACTCACTCACAAAGAAGGTTTTTCAGATGATATCGGACATCTCTTTAAAAGGACTGAAAGCAGAGAGGGATTCTTGGAGCTGGATGTAGGAGCTGGATGTTGCTGCATCAGGAAGGATGGCCTTAGAAAACCAGCCAAACTCTGGACCATGTTTTCTGGTTTTTTGCTGTGCTGTATGTGAATATATAGAGCAGAGAAACCATTTTCACCTTTCTACTCTGGAAGCCAGCTGAACCTATAATTTGAAGTATCCTGGGACCCTGAAGGTACAACATCTAGGTTTAGGTAAGCGTACTGTATGTGCACCAGTCAGTTGATTGTTTCCAGAGCAGTGCTGCAGCCCTTTCTGTAGCACATACCTTACCCCAACACTAAAAATGTGCGGCATAACAGCCAGATAGTTTTGCTTTAATCTGCTTATATGCTCTATTGGACTTCCCAGTAGGGATGCAACACAGGAGCACATTAGTGTGGCTGAGGAAGTTGTGGTCCAAGCTTCTGGGTTTTGGTGGGACAACAGAGGTTGAGCAGAAATGTTAAAATTAACCACATGCAAAGGAGTAGCTGCCGAACATCCATCCGCACTTCTAGTCAGGAAAAAAAAGGTGTCT
Source organism: Pitta sordida (assembly GCA_013390025.1). Classification (NCBI taxonomy): domain Eukaryota; kingdom Metazoa; phylum Chordata; class Aves; order Passeriformes; family Pittidae; genus Pitta; species Pitta sordida. The sequence continues at coordinate 14,387 of WEKX01016189.1, read as the reverse complement.
TTTAGAAGTGGAAAACATTTGAAATTCAAAGACCAAGAGCCTGCTAAACAACTATCTCTGTACTTTTCATTTAGCTTAATGACAGCCACAAAAGGCTGGCAAGCTTCTTTCAACTCACTGAAGCATTACACTAGAACGTGGGAGTATTGGCTCTGACAGGCATTGTGTGCTGTTCCATTTGTTAGTGAAAGAGGCTGTCTGCATTTTGAGGAATCATAGTGAAAACTATACTCAATTTNTCCCCACCTGGTGTGTGGGAGACCCGGGTTCGATTCCCGCCACGGAGACAGTGTTAAGAGTTGGACTCGATGATCCTTGTGGGTCCCTTCCAACTTAGAATATTCTGTGACTCCTAACTGTGTTCTTTAACTCAGTGCCAAAGCTCAGGGTTGTCCTATTATCCATTTTTAATTAGGGAATCTTTATCTGAGGTCTGAAGTGTCTTCAAAGGAAGAACTAAGATAATTATGTCAGGTGAATTTTACCAGTCGTAGTCAATAGTGTCGTTATATAACACCCAGTTATATAACGTTCAGTTGTGAAATTCACAGTGAGATATTGAACAATTCATGCCATCAGGATTAATAAAATCCCCACTTATAATGGCCCTTCCTTGACAGAGTGCCTTAATTCTACTCCTTTTAAAAATCCATCTAAGAGTCCTTATTTCTAATTTAAAGACTTTCTTTGCTGGTCTGGGTATTTCTCACTACCACATGGCAAATGAATTTTTCAGTAGTCAATGTGACAATATGCCTAGTGTAATAAATATTCACTCACACAGTGAACTACTTGGCACTTGAATTTTTTTTCCAGACTGCTGTCTAATCAGCTGTCTTGAAGGGGCAACAGGTTCTTCTCAACAGCTGCCATGCTCTGGCTGTAAATAAATGTTCTACTTATATATTTTCCTGTTTTATTTACATATTTTCATTTTGTTGTTCTTTTACTGACTTACACAGAATCACAGAATCACAGAATCACAGAATCAGTAAGGTTGGAAAAGACCTTAGAGATCATCAAGTCCAACCTANTCACTCACAAAGAAGGTTTTTCAGATGATATCGGACGTCTCTTTAAAAGGACTGAAAGCAGAGAGGGATTCTTGGCGCTGGATGTAGGAGCTGGATGTTGCTGCATCAGGAAGGATGGCCTTAGAAAACCAGCCAAACTCTGGACCATGTTTTCTGGTTTTTTGCTGTGCTGTATGTGAATATATAGAGCAGAGAAACCATTTTCACCTTTCTACTCTGGAAGCCAGCTGAACCTATAATTTGAAGTATCCTGGGACCCTGAAGGTACAACATCTAGGTTTAGGTAAGCGTACTGTATGTGCACCAGTCAGTTGATTGTTTCCAGAGCAGTGCTGCAGCCCTTTCTGTAGCACATACCTTACCCCAACACTAAAAATGTGTGGCATAACAGCCAGATAGTTTTGCTTTAATCTGCTTATATGCTCTATTGGACTTCCCAGTAGGGACGCAACACAGGAGCACATTAGTGTGGCTGAGGAAGTTGTGGTCCAAGCTTCTGGGTTTTGGTGGGACAACAGAGGTTGAGCAGAAATGTTAAAATTAACCACATGCAAAGGAGTAGCTGCCGAACATCCATCCGCACTTCTAGTCAGGAAAAAAAAGGTGTCTTTTAGAAGTGGAAAACATTTGAAATTCAAAGACCAAGAGCCTGCTAAACAACTATCTCTGTACTTTTCATTTAGCTTAATGACAGCCACAAAAGGCTGGCAAGCTTCTTTCAACTCACTGAAGCATTACACTAGAACGTGGGAGTATTGGCTCTGACAGGCATTGTGTGCTGTTCCATTTGTTAGTGAAAGAGGCTGTCTGCATTTTGAGGAATCATAGTGAAAACTATACTCAATTTGTGGCAGAATAAGTAATGTCATCTATTGTACTGCTTATGGAAGTAGAAAATGAGCTTTACTCTAGGTATACAGTTTTCTATTATGGAAGCAACAAAAATATCTGTAACATACAGATGCTCACTCATGCTGTGCCCCACACACCAGGTGTTTGCTTGTTCATATATGAGCACACATATATACCTGAACTAGGAGGAGGAGAATTCATCTCCGGCATCATGGCCTTTAGCTGTGCAGGTCTCTGGCTCCCAGAGCAGAGGTTCCTGTGACGTGTCAAAGGTCATGGTGGAGAGGAAAGCCTGAAGAATATTTCTCCACCCAAGTTTCAGTTATGCAGACCTGAAAAAGCTACAATTTCTTAATGGAAATAAAGCAAACAAAGGGTCATCTGGGTACTCTCATTATAAACAACTGGATGTTTTAATGTCTGTAATATAGTCCTCTAAGTCTGTGTTCTACATACTTCCCCCCAGAGAGCAGGAAAANGACTGAACAATCCCAGCTCTCTTGGTCGCTCCTCATAGGGCTTGTGTTCCAGCCCCTTCACCATCCTTGTCACCCTTCTCTGGACCCGCTCAAGGATCTCAACATCCCTCTTACATATGATGGATTTTATTTAAAGCCACTAGAGGTATTAATATCAAATAAAACCAATGTGCTGTTATAAAGAGATAGAACAGCTTTATTACAATAGCTTGAAATGTGCTGTATTCCATTGAGCATATATGAATGAGAATTGGATAAAAGGAGGTGGGGAAAGAGAGTGAGGCACCTCTATTTCTGTTTATACCTTTTAAACCCACGTATTGCTCAATATATGAAAATATAATTGCAACAAAAGTAAGGCTTTGATGTACAGTAATATCACAGGGGATTTGTTCCAGAAAGATGACGTGATAAGCAAAATCCACGAAGTAGTGATAAATATGGTAAATACGGTAAAGCTGTGTCATGAGTTAGATATAATTTTTCTATATCCACCATGGAATTATTAAACTCTGAGGAAGGGAGATGTTAAACCAACTAAACAAAAGGCAGAAACCCTCAATGACCGTGTGGGTGGAACACTCCTTTTGTTTTTTGGCTGGAGCGCTAATGGCTATTAATGGGCCATTCTGCCCCTGATGGCTGTACGGGGTAGGGGTGGAGTGTTCTTTTTTTGTTGTTGTTGTTTGTTTTTCTTTTCTCCTTGTTACCATTGTGTTACTATTTGTTCTTTTTTTTTCTTTTTTTTCATAAATATATAAACAAATATAAAAATTTTAGTCACAAAACAAGCAATAAGAACAACTATTATTTACTTCTTAACTTCAACACTTGTATATGGATTTTTAGCAATTAAAACATATTTACAAATACAAATTATCTCTTAGAGAAGTAGCCAGTGCATGCCAGGGATTTGCCATGATGCTATTTGATTAGAAAGATGCAACTAACAAAGTGTAGGACTGAGTTGTTGGGATGGGGATGGGAGCAGCGAGCTGGGCAGGCATGTGAGCTGGGCAGGCAGCGAACATAGAAAGGAACGTGGCAGTACTTCAAGGATGCTGATTTTAAAAAGCTGCATCAGGGTAAGGTGCAGAGTGCCATCACTTCTGGTACTGTGCTCCACAGCCCCTGTGAAGGGACTCTTCCTGAGCCCATGGACAGGGTTATTTTGTCTGCCTTCCACCTCTCTGTTAAACCTAATACACAACACTAAAATGTGGCCTGGCTACTGCCCTTTCTTCTCCCTCTTTTCAGGGGACTGCTGGATGTTTTCCTGCAGTTGCCATCTGTGCTGACTCGTTCATTTCCATCCCCTCCTTCTGCACAGGACAGCCTTGAAACTCACTCACAAAGAAGGTTTTTCAGATGATATCGGACATCTCTTTAAAAGGACTGAAAGCAGAGAGGGATTCTTGGAGCTGGATGTAGGAGCTGGATGTTGCTGCATCAGGAAGGACGGCCTTAGAAAACCAGCCAAACTCTGGACCATGTTTTCTGGTTTTTTGCTGTGCTGTATGTGAATATATAGAGCAGAGAAGCCATTTTCACCTTTCTACTCTGGAAGCCAGCTGAACCTATAATCTGAAGTATCCTGGGACCCTGAAGGTACAACATCTAGGTTTAGGTAAGCGTACTGTATGTGCACCAGTCAGTTGATTGTTTCCAGAGCAGTGCTGCAGCCCTTTCTGTAGCACATACCTTACCCCAACACTAAAAATGTGTGGCATAACAGCCAGATAGTTTTGCTTTAATCTGCTTATATGCTCTATTGGACTTCCCAGTAGGGATGCAACACAGGAGCACATTAGTGTGGCTGAGGAAGTTGTGGTCCAAGCTTCTGGGTTTTGGTGGGACAACAGAGGTTGAGCAGAAATGTTAAAATTAACCACATGCAAAGGAGTAGCTGCCGAACATCCATCCGCACTTCTAGTCAGGAAAAAAAAGGTGTCTTTTAGAAGTGGAAAACATTTGAAATTCAAAGACCAAGAGCCTGCTAAACAACTATCTCTGTACTTTTCATTTAGCTTAATGACAGCCACAAAAGGCTGGCAAGCTTCTTTCAACTTACTGAAGCATTACACTAGAACGTGGGAGTATTGGCTCTGACAGGCATTGTGTGCTGTTCCATTTGTTAGTGAAAGAGGCTGTCTGCATTTTGAGGAATCATAGTGAAAACTATACTCAATTTGTGGCAGAATACGTAATGTCATCTATTGTACTGCTTATGGAAGTAGAAAATGAGCTCTACTCTAGGTATACAGTTTTCTATTATGGAAGCAACAAAAATATCTGTAACATACAGATGCTCACTCATGCTGTGCCCCACACACCAGGTGTTTGCTTGTTCATATATGAGCACACATATATACCTGAACTAGGAGGAGGAGAATTCATCTCCGGCATCATGGCCTTTAGCTGTGCAGGTCTCTGGCTCCCAGAGCAGAGGTTCCTGTGACGTGTCAAAGGTCATGGTGGAGAGGAAAGCCTGAAGAATATTTCTCCACCCAAGTTTCAGTTATGCAGACCTGAAAAAGCTACAATTTCTTAATGGAAATAAAGCAAACAAAGGGTCATCTGGGTACTCTCATTATAAACAACTGGATGTTTTAATGTCTGTAATATAGTCCTCTAAGTCTGTGTTCTACATACTTCCCCCCAGAGAGCAGGAAAAGATCATAGGATATTCCGAGTTGGAAGGGACCCACAAGGATCATCTAGTCCAGCTCACAAGCAAACGCCAACACAGGGGTCGAACCCACAACCCCGGAGCCATGGGCACCACGCTCTGTCCATCTGNTCTGTCCATCTGAGCCTCCCATTATCTAGACCATGCCACTGAGTTCCTCGTCCAGTCTTTTCTCAAACACCTCCAGGGATGGTAAATCCACCACCTCCCTGGGCAGACCATTCCAATGAGGGATCACTCTCTCTGTGAAAAACCTCTCCCTAACATCCAGTCTAAACCTCCCCTGGTGTAGCTTAAGGCCATGTCCTCATGTTGATTAGGTTGTGGTCTTACAAAGCAATCAGCCAGTGCTGAGCAGAAAAATGCAGAAATACTTTTATTATAACAAATTATAGAAAGGAATGGGAAAAGATGGTCCTTTAAACAATAAGAAATGACACAGATTTTCTGTAACAAAGAGAGCAAAATATGTTCCAAAGATGAAGAAGAAAGGCGTGTAGTTGGCAACATTTTAATGTTTTTTTCTTCAAATACATCCATCCACTAAGTTTGATTAATGACTCTGTTTGATCTGTAGAAACATCTGCAGGACTGAGCTCAGAAATGGCTGTCTTATTTCTCTGCCTACACAGTGATAATGTGTTTTTGGACAATATGATGTTCAGTTCAGAAAATTGCAAAAGAGGGAGATGGGGAAGGAAATGAACAAAGAATCAGTGTAAAACTGTGTAAAAGTAATGGTTATGTCATCCCTGTGACATAAGGTAATGGCTCTGCCTGATGTAATGGGATAAAAGCTGTCTTCTTAAATGCAAGGAATCAGAGCAGTGAAAGGAAAAAATTCTCAGTATCAATACTAGCAATCTCTTTCTAAATTTCTGTAGATAGTTAGCAGTATCTTCAAGGTTGAATAAAGATAATTCTGAAACAAAAATACCTAGTTCTGGGCAGTAGTAGACAATTATACTGTTCAATATTTGATGAAACAAGTTGCTGAGAACCAGAACTCTCCAACCTAGTATTCAGAAGCCCAAGATAATTAAATTTTCTCATTTGCAGGAAGCTAGACTTTCATCACAATATTTCACAGTCACTGCTCATTCAGAAGGGTCAAACCCTTTTATGTCAGTAGTCCTTTCTCAGTGCAAATAAAACAAAACATGCTGAGCTGTGTGAGAAGCATGGCCAGCCGAAAAGACAAGTTACTGTTTCCTTTTTTTTTTTGGCACTGTCAGAGCTGTATTTGAAGACTGCAATTATGGGTTTCCAATTAAAAAGGGAAATGGAGAAATGTGAAAAGTTCTAGACAGAGTATTCAGAGAGGGACCAAGATGTCAGGGATGTCAAGCTCATGATGTGTGAGTGAATAAAAAGGAGCTGTGTGTGAAGAAAATGAAGCAAAGAAACAATCTGATAGTGGCCTGTACCTATCTGAATGGCAAAGATTGAAAAGCTAAACTTTTCTCACTGGTAGCAATTATACAAAACCAAACTGCCAGAGGGTAGGAGGGCTCTTCAGGGGGAGCTTGAGAGACTAGAGAAATGGGCAGACGCCAATTNAGACTCAATGAGGAGCTTAGTGACATGGTCTAGTTGCTGGGAGGCTTGGATGGACGGAGAGTGGTGGCCGTGCTTCCACACTTGTGGGCCTGATCCTCGGGTGGGCGTTCACTTGGGAGTTGGACTAGATGATCCTCTGGGTCCCTTCCAACTCAGAATAACCTGCGAACCTCCACAGACTGTGGATTTAGAGCTTGAATGTCTGGGTTATAAAACTCCCTTTTAAATAGAAAAGGTGGAGGATTTTAAAAGTCAGCTTGATCAAGCCTTGGCTGACCTGGTTTTGTGTTGGTGATAGCACTGAGTCTTCTGAAGGGTATATCTGTAATGAATGAGAGATGAAAAATCCCTGTGACATTGGTTCTGCTGTGCACTGGGAATGCCTGAGGCGGTAATGACATTTTTGTCAGACACTCTCATGGATAGCGGAAAGGAGCCACACAATTCCCATTATAGGTTCATTATAACATGTAAGCCTACTAAAGCCATGGGGTACTTGGATTCCTGATTTAAGTTCTCGAATCTCAATAAGTTTGCATCTTTGCTTTTAAGGAGTCAAATCTTAGTACAAAGCAGTTCCCTGGGATTTCAGCAAAAGTAAGGAAAGCATCTGATGAGAAGTCCTAAGTGAAATAATTCTGTTTCTGAGGTACTGGTGAAAGATATCTAGCTTGACTCTCACTGAAAATAATAAACTTTCAGAAGTTTCTTCAATAATTTATTTGATGCAGTTCTTTGCTATCAGGATACATAGTGAGAATTGTTTGTAATTGCTTGCAAGCTGGCTGAGTGGCTGAATTTGCAATGAGCATCCATTCATAATTTACAATAGTGAAAAAGAAAAAAGGCTAACTTTGCATTAATTTTCCCTGTTTCTATTACATAGATTCACTGAGACCTAATTAAAACTCTATTTGTTTAGAAAGCAAGAAACTGAAAACGAGCTTGGGTGATTTTTGTGCATATAGTCCAATATTTCTTAAACATTATGGATTTCAATGGACATTAATTATGTAGGGAAATTAACTTCCAGAAGTAATTAACATAATCACTTTTTAAAAAATTTGCTGAAAATCTAATCATTAAACTGTTTCACACAAACTCCTTGGGGCTTGATGAAGACCAGGAAATTGAATGACTTGAGGGGTCCTTTCCCTGACAGCTGACATTGAAGGATATGAAGGAACACTTTCAGCCTTGTTTTTGTAAGTGTTATGCGTCTTCTTTTCTGCTGACCTACAGTGAGTGCAGTCTTGTTAACAGGAAGTTGAAGTCTGCCTACAATTAAACTACAGAGAAGGTTGTCTTAATGTGATCCATGCTGGTTATGGTGAATCTCAGCTGTATTTATGTAATTTCTAAACTGGCTACTCTTTTTAGGACACAAAGACATTCGACTTTTAAAAAACAAGGCACATAGTATCATATTGTACCTTTGCATTTTCTGATATGAAATACAGGTCTTCAGTGGGAGGAATTGCAGCAGTGTCAAACTGGATTAGATTCGTCTCCTCTACTTTGCTCCTATCACCAGGGGACTAATCGACTGGGCGAAGAGGTGATGGTGTCAGACTTGCAGCAGCTCCTGTGTCATCTCGCATTCTTCTAGTATGAAAAGGAACTAACTAAACCTAATGAGTGTCACAGGATAGCTGCTTTTTATTCATTAAACTTTCAGCTCTGACGGTAAAGTTTTAGAATCTCTCACACATGCAAGGTTGCTCTATATAATAGTTTATTTATAAAGCATGTAATGCATAGTCACTATATATCTATGCTATTCATGCTATTTCATTATACCTACTAAATTGAGCATGGGCTATGGAAGAAAAAACCCCAACAAACAAGCAGAACAGGAAGGCAGTATCAGGTGAGTCATCTCCCAATAATCACATTGGAGAGGTAGAAAGATAGAGGAGTTGAAAAAAAAATAAAATAAAAGAGAGCCATTCAGGAGCTGTGTCTGGTTACAGCGGTTAGTGGTTTTCTGAATAAGGTTTGGAAACCTGAAAGTGCAGAGCTTCTGTTTGGGTGTAGGTGGCTTTAATATGAGGACAAAATGTGGAGTTTCCAGGAAGTTACTTGTGGAGTTATCACAGAGTCACAGAATTATTAAGGTTGGAAAGGACCACAGAGATCATCGAGTCCAACCTATCACCTATTACCTAACCTAACCTGGTACCTAACCTGTTGTCATCCTGCTACCAACACATCAGATGAAGATGAATTGGAGAGGGACACCTGAAGCAGTTGGCTGAATTCTGCTTTGAGAGGAGAAAAAACCTTGGGAATGGCAAGTTTCTCTGTAGATGTAGTTGCAGTAACCTCTCAAAAATTGTAAGGAAGGGTCAAATGGCTTTCTGGCTGTATCTGCAGCCAAAAGTATATTATGAGGGACATGGATTATATTACAGTGAATCCTCTCTGTATCGCGACTTGTCCTTCACGACCTTGCCCATTTGCGAAGCAATTTTTTCGCAAATATGATTCCGCAGTCCGTGAGCTCAGCTGCCTGACACATGCGCAGTTTGACTCTGCTGTGCCGAGAGGTGGTGCCACGGTGCCTGTGGGGCGGGACTCACCCTGTCCTGCGGGGAGCGGCACCGTGCCCCCGGTCCCTGAACAGGGAGACTGCCTCACGAAACTGAGGCAAGCTGTGTGCTGGGAGGGCGCAGCTGTCGCTGCGCCAGGAGGAGGCTTCTG
>WEKX01016187.1:91584-119518 GCA_013390025.1 Pitta sordida | reverse complement strand
TAAAAATTAGTTGATATATTAAAAATTACTTGATAATTAGAATGGTATATTTTAAATGAGACTAAAACCTTTCCCCAGTTATGGGACAGCAAATTAAATGAGAGTAAAAGCACATGCAATTAACATGTAACTCATGAACCTTTGTGGCATCACAGGCAGTGTGCCATGACATTTACTAACATTTCTGGGTTCTTCTGGCTTGCTCTTTGGCCTGAGTTCTCTGGCTCTTTAAGCCCAATTGGAGGCTGCTGCAAGAAGAAATGTTTGACAATTTTGNTATTAGGTGTCTTCTTTATAGCATTATGTATTACAGTTTAATTAGTTGCTTACAATTACTTTGGTAATTTTTGTGAGACAGGTATTGTGTTTCTGTTCTTTCATATGTCTCTTTCCCAGTCACTCATTAGAGGTCATTTGAGGGATAAAGGCCTGCCCAGTAAAACATCAACATATTAATTGTAGCATTGTTTATACTATTATTGAAACCCCACCTCTTTTCCACTTCCTGACTCGGAAGCTTACATTTTCCAGGGACACAGTCATTTTCACCCAAAATAGTGTCAGAGGTGGCAAGCTGACTTCACTTATAGCTGAATCTTATGACTTCTGCTCAGAGTATCTCTTTATTTAGTTCCTATTTGTCTGATCCTAGATGCAATCTTCTCATCAAATCATCTTGTCATTAGCTACTAGTCCAATTGACGCATGAGTAAGCTACAGAAGGAATACTTCCCTAAGCAGCAAGGTAGGAGTTTGAAGGACACATAAAAATATCTCAGAATGGCTCCCTGATTTCTTGAGTATTGTTCTCTAGATTTTATTCTCTGCTCTTCAGGGCTTTTCTAGTCTAGTTTCTAGTACATTTGGTGACAGAAAATGCTCCTTTTTCGGAATGACAAACAGAATGTTTAGTTATTCTTTTATTACTTACAGCCCATGCCCACTAATACTCAAATTATTCCTATTTATGTGTAATTCTGATACTTCTCTTTGCTTTGCTTTATTCCCCGAGTTACCTCAAGGGTGTAGAGTGTCTTTCCTCTGTAAAGGAGAGCAGAACTCTTACATTTCAAGTGTATTAAAGCCAGAGAGAATAGTGCATGAAAAAAAAATTGATTCAAGATTCCCTTGTTCACAAAAGAATAATTTAAAGTGAGTAATTCATATTTCTGTAAGCCACAAAATTTGTGTTTCTAGGTTTCCTATAATTTCATTGCTAAATTATCCTATAGTTAAGATGTACATGTTGTAAGAAAACATTTTTTGCAGTGGGCCATTTTTATTCTCTCTGTCTCTGATGTGGGTTTTCTTGTGGTTTATAATACAGTTATATTCATGGGTAATGTATTCTCACAGGAGTTTCATCACTTAATGAGAAATACTGGGCCAGCATGCATTACAGTTAACTCTTTTCAGGTACTTATACAAATTGACAAGAACAACACTCAAACCTTCTGTTCTCCAGGCTCCAGTCACAGTTCTCTCTGCTTTTTCTCATATGAGGGATTCTCTAGTCCCACAGTCATCTATGCTCCCTTTTGCTGAACCTCCCTTGACCTGTTGTTTGCTTCCAAAGACCTTGCTGTAGTGAAGTTTGGTGCCTGTTCTTGTAAATTCTTCATCAGTCCTGAAGGATACAGTCAAATAACCCAGATCCTCATGGAAGACTCAATGCTTCAACTATAAGTGAACCACTCAGTCTGCAACTTATTTGAGGGCATGCTCTTCCCCAGCTCATGCTTACATTCCAGTTCTTAATCATTTTCTCAATTCTCTCAGCATTAGAGAAAAAAATAGTGTAGCTAAGCTGTCAAATTTTTCTTCATGACTTTGTATAATGAGGAACTACATTTCAGAGCTTAATCTTATAATTAAACCATAGAAAGTGTTACTAAAACACACACAGAATTCGTGTTTGAGAAATTCAGATGATGACTTATTTTTATTTTATTCTGGTGTGTGAAAAACACAACTGAGTTTTTATGGTTCTTGAGATAACTAGTCTGTTGACAGGAGGTGTATAAATGACCCGTTGTTTGTTATCTTCCTTGCCTATGTAGGATATACAAACCAGAAACACTTTGGTTACGTATCATCCGTTTCTTCTATCTTTCCCTCTGCTGCCACCAAACGGTTCAGCGTCAGTAAACCAAGAGTTGATGAATTCACTGGGGCTTTTTTAGAATTGCTCTGCTCTGCTTTCACCAGTTCTTTGTGCATTCAAAAAAATACCTCGGACAGTAGATAGGCATTACCTGTTTTTCAGTGAAAATGTTCAAGATAAATTCTGTCTCGAGCAAAGGTCATGGTAGCTCTGGAGAGAGTAGGCATGTGTTTGCCTTCTTCCTTATCAGCCTCTTTTTCTTGACTACAGGATCTGGGAATCCCCACTCCTCCAGGCTGCCAAAGAGAACAACCTTGCCGCCATTAGGAAACTCCTTACTGACGGAACATGCGATATCTATCAGAGAGGTAACTCCCATTACTTGAGAAAAATGGTGTTCTGTGGAACGTGAGAGCCCCCTACAATGGGCAGTTTGTTAGTTTGCTGAAACATTGGCATTAGCAACCTCAAATAACTTAATTCTATGTCAGAAACTTTGCAGGAAAGCGAGTTTCTGACTTAGTCTGCTCATTCGCAGCAAGGCTGAGGTCTGCTGTCACTCATAAACCCCTGAAGTTTCTGCTCAGGTTTGAGATTTTGCTGCAGTGAAGGACAAAGACTGTGCAACTGTGTGTCTGTACCAGGCAGTACTCAAGAGAGGACCTAGCACTTCCATAATTCTCTACTTCAATAAATCTGTATCTACTTTTGTCCCATACAGCTGAATGTTAGGAGGACTCACATGCTTCTCCTACTGTTTCTAGGAGCAGTGGGAGAGACTGCCCTTCATGTAGCTGCCTTGTATGATAACTTGGAGGCAGCAGTGGCTCTGATGGAAGCAGCTCCTGAGCTTGTCAATGAGAGGATGACATCAGAGCTCTACAAAGGTAACATCACTGGGAATGAGGATGGGCAGGACTGTCTGCAGGGGGAGAGAGGAAATGCTACCTGTACAGTTAGGAAATCGGCTTATATGGTTCAATATACATATTGCTAAACTGTTACATAGCAAAACCAACATAAAAATGGCTTCAGACGTTTTGTGGAAGGTGGAGTTATATTTGATGCAAGTAAATACATGTGCAAATGTGCAAAAACCTTAACCACAGATGGGCCTGTTTGGTTTGCAAAGGTATGTACAGTTTGCTTTCTGACATACTCATTTGTAACAAAAGATTGGTCTGTCTGACCTCTTCTGAAAGGAGAAAAAGTAGTTATTTGGTTGACAAAGAGGAGGGATGTTACCTCTGCTTCTAATACTATACCTGTATCCAGGTTTTTAAAGAATGGTTCTGGCTGAGTACACAGAAATTCCAGTCTGAATCCTGAAATCACTAAAATAGTAATGATGGTGTTTGGGGAGTTCTAATACCTAATTTGAAGGATTAGAGCAGTCTTTCAGAGCTTTGTCGTGACCTGATCTTCCTGTCCTTTGAAGAAAAGCATAGTCAGTATCACAGCTTCCCAGAAGAGTGTGACATGGCTTGGTTTTTCCCAGAAAAAAAAAATCTAGAAGATGCATTGTGTTGAGGTTATTTGGCAAGTAGTAAAGTCAGTTTTCATGAATTCATAAAAAGATTTATGTAGAATGCGACCTGTCATATAACCCTCTGCACACAACAAAGATAACTTCAAAGCTGATCCCTGTGGCTGCTGTGGCTGCAGTCCCAAAAACTTCCATTTACAGTGGCTGATACGTGAACTGCAGGCTATCATCCCGAAGTTGCTTTCTTGGAAGACAAGGTTTTATTTGTTTCTCTTACAGGGCAGACAGCTCTCCACATTGCAGCAGCAAATCAGAACATCACTTTGGTGAAAGCTTTGCTTAGGAGTGGAGCCAATGCCAGCACTGCACGGGCCACTGGGCACTTCTTCAGGCGCAGCTCCCAGAACCTCTTCTATTTTGGTACAGCCTTAACTTCTCCACTTCTTGCTATAGGAGGAAACCAGCAGAGTAGCGGGGGAATATGAGGGAGGCTTGACTTTAGTCCCCATCTAAAGTGGATAAGCAAAGGCTCGAACTGTCATCAGGCACACACCTTTTAGCAGACAGGAAGACTTCATCTGAGTGTGTAAATGTTACACAAATATAAATAATACACATTTTATATATCTGCATGTAGTATAAAAATAAATATATATATTGTATAAAAATTGTAATTTAGTGTCTTCCTAGCAGCATATACTGCATATTACATACTTGTCAACCTTCTTATGGAGGTAAACTCCTGAAAACAATGTTACTTTCTTTTGGTGTTGTTTGAGGCAGACCTTTTTTTCCTTTCTGAGTAGGATGGGGAATGGGGCAGGAAATTTACAGGTTACCTAAAGTAAGTCTTCCTTTCAAATTCTCTATCATAGCATGGATAGGGGTCTCTTAGCATATTTCAACCTTTCCTACCTCCCGGGTTCTTAATCTTGTTTCTCCCTGTTCTTTCATTGCAGGAGAGCATGTTTTATCATTTGCTGCCTGTGTAGGAAATGAGGAAATTGTACAGTTGCTCATTGAAAATGGAGCTGACATTAGAGCTCAAGATTCTCTGGGTATGTGCTGTGTGTCTCAGTGAATTGCATACAGAGAATTGGGACATTATAATTCAGACTATGTTCATTCAAATATTTTTCTCTCACTAAAAACATGTGGAATGAGGGATATGAGGAAAATTAAAGCCATCAGTAAGTTATCAGTCTTTGCACAGCGCTGGGCTATTCCACATACTTTATCCAATCTGCTTCCTTCATAGGTAACACTGTTCTTCACATCCTGGTTCTCCAACCTAATAAGACTTTTGCCTGCCACATGTACAGCTTGATACTTTCCTATGACAAGAACAAAGAGGGACCAGGATCACTTGAACTGATTCCTAACAATGAGGGTCTAACTCCATTCAAACTGGCTGGAGTTGAGGGCAACACTGTGGTGAGTTTATGTGAGACAGATGCCTCCATACAAATGGAAATTTAGAACTTACAATACGTAACATCACTCAGACCAAGGGAGTTTGTGTAAGCTAGCAGGTAGAAGATATGCTACAAGTCAATTTTGTGGGGTTTTTTTTGCTAAAAGTCTCATGTAGTACCAGGAAACCCTTTCTAAGAAATTTCTTTATCCTAATGGAAGAAAAGAGTGCTTAAAGAATAGCTATTTTGAGCCAATTTTTTAAGCATTTGATTTAAGCAGATACTAACAGAAAGATTTACCCCAAATATTTTTTTGAAAGTCTCACTGAAATTAGTGTATTAGAGTTCATTATGCTAAACGTGACAGGCAGGGAACTTCTTCAGGTATCCACAGGCATTTATTCATAGACAAAATCTTAGCATTTAATGAAGACTTTCACACTTCCCCTTAAGGAAAAGATAAAGGGTGTTAGTGTTACTTCTGCAGGTCCACTAAGGACAAGGTAATTTCCCTCATCACACCTCTTTTCTGATAACTTGTAGAAGAGTATGAAGGAATTGTTTTTCTAATCAACATCTGAAATCTATTGTCAGGATACATAATGGTGTCAAATAACTTTAACAGTTTGATTAGATTTCAGAGTAAAAATCACTCAACCTTTAACTCAAGCATGAACTACTAATAAAAAAGGAATTAGAAAGAGTTATTCCATTTCTTAAGCCGCTGTAATTTTTCCTGAGAGATATGAGAACCATAACAGGTACCAAGTTCAAGGAAAATACATAATAATTCAGGGGTTTTAATAACTTTATTTGTTGTTGCAAATACACGCCATACTGGAAAGCTTCTGATATCTTTGGCCCTCTTCTTTTCTCCTTAGATGTTTCAATACCTTATGCAGAAGCGGAAACAGAATCTCTGGTCTTTTGGCCCCTTGACCACTGTGCTCTATGATATCACAGAGATTGACTCCTGGGCTGAAGATCAGTCCTTCCTCGAGCTCATTGTATCAACCAAGAAGAGAGAGGTACTGTGGGCACCGCATGCTTTCTACGTGCAGACCATTGTGATTATGAAAGAAGAAGCATGATGAGCTTGAGAATCTCTTGAGAAGTTCTTTTAAATAATCTATAGAGCGAGGATTTTATACCATTTGCTGCAGAGAATACATGAAGTATAGTGGTTTATTAATTATCTGGCTAAATCTAATGTTTTATATACAGTTTCTTCTGAGGTATGAAATTTGTGGGTTATTGAAAGAACTTAGTATGAGAAAGCTACAGAAAAAGTGTCTCACCAGGCTCAAAGACATACTTAAGTGCCTGTAGAGTAGCTCTAGTGTGTTAACTCTCACAATGTCCCTGTGAGAGAGGACTGTTCAGAAATCCTAAATTGGGGTGCAGTTTAAAACCACTCATTATTTTCATTTAATGACAGGTTATGACTCAGAACAAAGTGGGCAAATTATCTCTGCTGTAGGCTCAAAAACTTGTAAAGGGATTACTAAAACAAAAATAGCAGACTGTAATGGCAAGGCTTAGACAGATCACCATAAGGTTTTCAAGGTACAGTACCCTATCTGTTGTAATCAGATTAAATAATCCTAATAGGACCAGAAATGGATCAGAATGCACTTCAATTAGCTCAATTCTACCCAATCCATATTTTTTCCATCTATCAAAATATTAGTCAAACTTTTCTAACAGAAGTTTCAGCCACCGGAGAACTCTGCACACTGCTGGGGAAGTCTATGGATCTATCATTTGCTTTTATGTAAAGTCCTCTACATTTCAATGAGTAGTGATACATACAGGAATTCAGGGGAAAGCAGTCCATGTCAAAAAACCAGAACAAAGTTAGAAGCTGTCCACTTAAGTAGACTAAAGCGTAGTCCTAAAAGAAAGCAGAATATTGTGCCTCTGGCCAAAAATGTTTGCTGTCTCCTGTAGAAAAATATTAGAGTCACCTACAGGTGTATTATCACATGTAGTGTGCGGGCCAAATTCACAAGCACCGTGTGAAATACACACTGTTTCTCTTATTTATACCCTAAGTGTCAGTCTTCCAACAAGCTGGTGACTTAATATAAATGATTCAATTAATTATCACCTAGATAATAAAGCATAAACTTCAAATGTGTAGTATTTTTACGTAAGTCATAGTTACACTAATACAAATATCTTTTAGAGAAATGTTTTAGTTTTCTTATCTTAAAGCATCTGGTATAAAAGCTTGTGTGTACTAACAGGAATATTCTGTTCAGGAGGAAAGGGACCTGGGAGTGTTAGTGATTCTCAGTTCTATGTCGTACACAGACAACAAACTTATTCCAATATCTAAAATGGTTTTCTTGTACTTCTCACTGGTACTCAAAAGCTGTTCTCTGCAGGATATACGTTTTGCTTTTTTCCAAATCTTTTTATTGTCAAACTGAGAAAATCCAAATCCACTTTCCAAAACACATTCAGCTTTGTCAGGCTGAATAGGGTAGATGAGAATAAGTTGTTAACACTCTTCCAGATAACAGTGTGAATGATGCTTATAGAAAAACTGTGCTTATGGAAATGAATTCCTTCTTTCTATCTTTCTCAGGCACGTCAGATCTTGGACCTAACACCTGTGAAGGAGCTGGTGAGCCTGAAGTGGAATATGTATGGTCGTCCCTATTTCTGTTTCTTGGCTTTATTCTATATCTTCTACATGGTCTGCTTCACTATGTGCTGCATCTACCGACCTCTGAAACCCCGAACAAGCAACAAAACAAGCAGCAGAGACAACACAATCTATGTCCAGAAAATGCTGCAGGTACTATGACTATAGGAATCAGAGCCCCACATGCAGCATTAAGCAATTCCCATCTAACCCACTTAACTGGAAAGTCCAAGCCTTTCCTAGTTCCCAGATATTACAGCTGTCCTTGCCTTCTCTTTTGGGCAGCTGACCTTTGTCAGGGAGGAATATGAGGTGTGTTCTGTTCTCCATTGCTGGGTCTGGGCTGGTTCCTGTGGCATTGCCAGGTCAAGTCATGTCTAGAAACAGTAGGCTGCCTTCTTCCCTATCCTCTTAAAAATTTATTTTCACTTTCTTTAAAATTTAATTTTAATTTCCATTAACCTTTTTTTCCCAGGAATCATATGTGACATATGAGGATGAGCTGAGGTTGGTGGGGGAGCTAATCACGGTTATCGGAGCTGTGGTTATTTTGATCCTTGAGGTAAGAGAAACAGTGAGTTAAATAGTTCTAAGTTTCATCAAGACAGATTCTAGTTACTATACAAACATGAGTTTGTGCTCACTAGCTGGTAGGAGTTATTTGCTTAGTCTGATTGCTTTTATATAGGTCTATGGAAATAGACATTGTCAACAGTATCCATTAGACGAGACAGAGATTGTGACAATGTTCTCATAAGACCCTGGGTGTGGAGGAAGCAATTAAAGGAACTGCTCACACTCTCAAATATTATATGCAGGGTAATGCCACAGTTCCTGTTAGCACCATCCATGGGTCCAGCTGACTTCCAGGTATTGCTTCTTCCAGAACTCCTAAATACTCCGGTGTTCAGGGGTGCTGGATGAAGTGAATTCTGTGTGTAATTGGAGATGAGTTACTCTATGGACCTGTAACAGGTCAATCAGGAGCCATATGCCTGAAAAAACAGTGTTCTGAGGTGGACATGTTTAGTTGTTCTCCTTACAATGAACTCTCAAAAATAAAAAGAAAGAAAGAGGAAAAATTCCTTGAATTAAGACAAATTCATCCCCCGTGTTATTTTATTATAATATGAAATAGAAGACAAACTTTTAGAAGAAAACTCAAAGAAGAAAACCCAAAAAAGACTGAAAGTTTTAGAAGAAAACTCACAAGAACTGAAAATAAAACAGGTGTAGTAAATAGCTTTCTGCCTATATGGTGTACATTATGCACAGCATAACCCACCAGTCAAAGTTGATTGCCCCACTGTACTCTGCATTGGTAAGGCCCCAACTGGGGTGCGCAGTTTGGGGCACCGCAATATCAAAAAGACATTTAACTGTTAGAGAGCATCCAAGGGAGGGCTATGAAGAGTCTGGAATGGAAACCGTATGAGGAATGTGTGAGGTCACTTGGTTTGTTCAGTCTGGAGAAGAGGAAACTGAGGGGACACCACACTGAGATCTTCAATATCCTTGCAAGGGGAAGTGGAGAGGCAGGTACGGATCTGTTTACTCCCATGACCAAGTGACTGGACTCAAGGAAACAGAGTAAAGCTGAGTCAGGGGAGATTTAGGTCAGATATCAGAAAGCATTTTTAACCCAGAGGGTGATTGAGCACTGGAACAGGCTCCCGAGGGAAGTGGTTACAGCACCAAGCACAGCATCAAACCTGTCTGAGTTTCAGAAGTGTTTGGACATCACTCTTAGGCACATGATGTGACTCTAAGGGCTAAGTGTTGGACTTGATGATCCCTGTGAGTCTCTTCCAACTCGGGACATTCTATGATTTCATAATATATTCCAGAAGGACAAATCCTTCTTCCTGTGTTTGGTCAAGACCTTTGGGTTAGGCTACAACTAACACAGTGTGAATTATAACAAACCACTTTGATTCCCCAAGAAGGCCTTTTGTGTCTTCATTACTGAGACACCTCTCTGAAATGTCTCTCAATCTGCCCAAGGATTCTTAGATTTTTCCAGCAACCTCTGTCTTATCCCAAGAAAGGCTCATGTGACTCGGTCATTCTACTTTTACAGTAACATAGAAATCAATCTGTTAATCATCAAACAAAGCAGATGCAGCCGTCCCCAGGAACCTGTGAATATTGGTTGTTACCATGACATTTAGTAATACAGTTGAGTCTCTTATATTGCCCATTCGCGGTCTTAATTGGGACCCATGTAGCTCGACTTCATGTTGAATGGCAGCCATGTTGTCGCCGCCACCCGTGCTGCCCCCACTGCCACCCAAGCCACCGCAGCGGCAAGTCACACACTCGCAGTTGCAAAACGAGTCTCCTACATCACTAAAAAATCATGCCACTAAGATCTAAAGCTGCAATGTGGGGGGCGCGAAGTGCAAGAGGGCCGACTGTATAACGGAATCTGAGTCCTAAAGTTAATAGAAGGTGTTTCTCAGATTCCAGATATCCTTAGAGTTGGAGCAGCGAAATACTTTGGACAAACAATCCTAGGAGGGCCTTTCCACATAATTGTGTAAGTACAGCACTTTTAAAGCCTAATAAATATATTGTCTCTCATTTCCTCCACTGCTCCCTCTTGCCAGGGGCTTTTAGAGTATTCCTTCACTTGATTTATCATACTGGTTCAACTGAAATTTTCATTGCTGAACTTTTTTTCACTATCTCTTCTTCTTTGCAGCATCACATATGCTTGCATGATTCTAGTAACCATGGTGATGCGTCTCACCAGCACAACTGGAGAGGTGGTGCCCATGTCCTTTGCCCTGGTTCTAGGATGGTGCAACGTCATGTACTTTGCACGAGGCTTCCAGATGCTTGGACCTTTTACCATCATGATCCAGAAGGTATAATACACAAACAAATATGGCCTTTCTACACACATCATGACACCTCTTTCCAGATAGAGAGAACTGTAAGACTACTTTTTCTCCTGCAGGACTAGCACTAATGACAAATGGACAAGTTCTTTCCTGCACAGAGACTTTAGGACTTTAACATTCTCTCTTTTGTGCAGAAGTTTCCTTTAGTCCACTCATGGTCTTAGGATCTGGAAAAAGGTTTACATAGGGTTGCACTGTGACTTGGTGGGACAGTTGGGCCTTATGGTGGCTCTGTCTTTGCTCTACAGATGATATTTGGAGATCTTATGCGCTTTTGCTGGCTCATGGCTGTGGTGATATTAGGCTTTGCATCAGGTGAGTCTACAAAAGCAAAACAGCAGTATGTTCCCCCTGCCAACTGCTTTTGAATTAAGAGTGTGGGTTTTGACCTAATCTCTGGTTGTCCTCTGAATACCTGGCAAAAGTGGTGATGATGTGTAACTTCTGTTTCTCTAAGCATGATGGCTTTTCCCATTACTGATTTCTGTTGTCATGAGTTTGGTTTTCAATTCTTGCTCTTTCCAGGGGAACAGAAATAGGGTAATTCATATAATTCCATATATGTGTAAGTCAAGGTTTAAAAAGGTACTGCATTTCTGATACTTGTCTGTGGAAAACAAGATTAACATGCATAGCTTAATTATATCCTTGAGGAAGGAAAGTTCACTATTTTGAGAACAAATGAATAAGCAAAGTAATTTGGGGTAATTTTATAATGGAGACGAGTGATTCTAATCAGGGATTTGTTCTTACTGGGCACTGTACTCGTACAGAAACACATGTAGCTTCTTCTCAGATCACTCTTTGTTGTCAGAATCTCTTACAGGACTCTGTTATTCCTCTTGGAATGTGATTCTTGTTGTTAAACTCTCTTTTTTTTCCCCATTCCTCTCCTCTAGCTTTTTACATCATCTTCCAGACAGAGAATCCTGAAAACCTTGGGCAGTTCTACAACTATCCCATGTCCTTGTTCACCACTTTTGAGCTGTTCCTCACTATCATTGATGGCCCTGCAAACTATGATGTGGACCTGCCCTTTATGTACAGCGTTGTATACTTTGCATTTGCCATCATTGCTGCTCTCCTTATGCTCAACTTGTTAATTGCCATGATGGGTGACACCCACTGGAGAGTGGCCCATGAGCAGGACGAGCTCTGGAGAGCCCAGGTAATCTATTTAACGTGGGCATTCCTGCCTTATTGCAAATAACAGCTAGAAGCATCTCCCTAGCTCTTTCTTTGCTACATGTAGAATCTCTTGTTAAATAGAATTTGTGTCTTTTTAAAATAATTTCTGTGTAACTGAGAGTTAAACTATAATTATAGGGCTTGACTGTGGGGGGGATAGAATGCAAGATAATGATTACAAGATCAGTATTGTCTTTGTACACATTAGGAGTAGTTGGCCTGAATTTCTTGCTCAGAAGGGAAATATATTCAGCCAGTTCTATAGGTAATCAACAAGATATCCATCTCCCAGTACTCTTCTGTTAGAAAGAAATCAGTCAATGGTTAAATGTAGTCATGTGGCCACATTGCTAAGTTCTGATGACAGTTAATGTGGGTATAGATGCTGTCCTCTTCTCTAACTTGTAAACTATTTACCCTACTCATTGCCATCAGTTCTAAAAGGAAAGGAATTTAACAGTGTTTTAAGAGCACTTGCTTCCTCAAGACATGGCACAGTTAGACGTTAAATAGTAATTGCCCTATAACAAACTCTGTATTTTTTTCATTACATAAGGAGCTATAATGAAGTATTGTATAGGTCAGTGCCCATGAAACTGATAATTTTGAAAGAGAGTCTGATTTTTTTTCTAATTCACCCAAGTTCTTTCTTTTTTCTCATTCCAAAGGTTGTTGCGACTACAGTCATGCTGGAGCGGAAACTGCCACGGTGTCTCTGGCCTCGCTCAGGAATCTGTGGGCGAGAGTACGGGCTTGGGGATCGATGGTATCTCAGGTGAGTTCTCAGCTAGTGTGTGCAGGTGAGGATCCAAGAAGAAGACTCCAACATAAGGATACTAAAAAAATCTCTCCAGTGGTCTGGGGATGAGTGTAGTGCTTTCCTTACAGAATACAGACTCCAATCTGTTTTCTGTCTGTGACTGATAGACAAGCTCTGCTCCCCTCAGAAAGCTCAGCTGTGCATTTCCTTGTAAAATCAAATGATGCTTTCTTCTCCAGTAGTCACGTTGAATAAATCCCAGAAACTGCATGAGTTAAAAGGCCTAATTTTTTCTTTCATACTTATTATAATAATGAGTATCACAAAACTTCACTGCTGTGTTTGGTTGGCTGTTCCTATCCATTACATACATGAAATGGCAGAGGCAGAATCAATTATTAGGCATTCAGCATCAATGAACTCTTCTACAAATGATCCAAAAATCAGAACATGAATAGTTAAACTAAAAATTTCTTTCTTGTGTGAACCTAGTAATTACATATGTTATACTTTGCAATGACTGTACCAGGTGGCAAAGTGTTAGGTCCAGGATTTCAGATTAGGCACTGAACTAACAAGCCATCAGTAGTCTAGATGACACTAAATTCCTCATTATTTCTGATTTTAATCTATATTTATGCCAGGTGAGAAAATATTTAAATTTCGGGCATGTGTCTTTTCTAACACCACCATCTGTTACTGATAAAGTCAGAAGGAGGAGTGGTGGCTATATGAATCATAGAATCATGGAATATTCTGACTTGGAAGGGACACACAAGGATCATTGAGGTCTGACTCCTGGATCTGCACAAAAATCAGCAGGTTTTGGCAGAGAATTGCGTCTTGTGGATTTTCAGGTTCACTGGGCAGGGCAAGCAGACCTAAAGTGGTACCAATATGCAAGGTGCAGAGTATAACAATATACAGTCGGCCCTCTTCCACTTTGTGCCCCCCATATTGCGGCTTCACATCTTAGTGGCATGATTTTTCAGTGATGAAGGAGGTCCCTTTTCACAACTGCGCATGCGTGACCTGGCACACATGAATATTCAATTAGGCAGTCATGAACAGTCAAATAACCCCCCTCCTTTCTGCTGCGAGCGAGAAGGTTACAGCGGGTTCCCCCGCTGGCGTGCCCAGGCCACGCCAGCCCTCCCTGTCCTGCTCCACTTGGGATTGCAGCAGGTGTGGCAGGTCCGTTCTGAGCGGCGCCCAGCCCACCCTGTCCCGCTCCCCTGGGAGAGCAGTGCCTGCAGTGAGTCCGCTCTTAATGGCGCCTGCCCTGCTTCCTTTGGAGCAAAGCAGCTGTGTGCAGCCTGTCTACCCCAAGTATGGAGAGACCAGGTCTACCCACGCAGAAAGACACCGGGACAGCGGTGCGGGCGGCTCCCCCGAACCAGTGTTCCCAGCCAAGTGGAAAAGGGTTTTTTCCCAGCATGGGCGCTGGGAAACATCGACACAAACACCGACACACAGCAGGGCAGTGCCAAAATAGCACCAGAGTGCCCAGAGGGCGTGTAAGGGTGCAGGGCAAATTTGCATATTAATGAGCTGCCAATCAAAGTGGAAGGCGGGCTTCGTGGCAGCCGAATAAGCCCTCTCAGCCGTGATATAGAAGATCTGACTGTATTTATTGCAAGAGCAAATATTCACTGGATGTTATGAGAAAAGAGTGTTGCTATGATCTAGTTCTGAAAAGTTACATGTATGTTCAATGTATATAGAATGGGACAGTACGTCAGAAGACAACTTCTAAGGAGTGTAGAGAAGGGTTGATGGAAGTGGAACAGTTAAATAAAAGTGCAGCAAAATATAAGTGATATCCTGAGGCTAGCAGCCATGGAGAACACAAAATAGATGAATATGTGTGTATATACAGAAGATCTGGAACTAGACACAGGTAGGATAAGTCTGCCAGTTGCTCATAGCTGACAAAATGGAAAGGGCAAATCATAACTCATGAAATGAGTTTAAGGACAAGAAACCAAGGGCAGACAAAGATATTGTAGTCAATGATGGGGATGAATGTCTAGGAGATAACTGTATGCTAACAGCCCTTAGCACCCCAGCTATAATCAGTTCCCTGCTTTTGTGAAGATTTTCTGGAAGATCAGTATGCTTCTTTTTTTGGAGGAGTTTTGTTGATAAACTGTCATTTTTCTACCTTGTTCAGTTCATGTTTTTTAATCCTCTAACAGAATTGAAGACAGGGTTGATCCCAACAAACATAAGATGATGCGGTACACAGAAGCATTTAAGGCTCAAGATAGAGATAACTATGACAAAGGTTCAGAAAAGATGGGAATCAATATGGACACCCTGTATAAGAAGGAACTGTCTGCTCTGTCATTGTCACGAAGCACATCCAGAACTAGTTCTCACCGTGGCTGGGAGATCCTGAGGCGCAATACCTTCCGCCAACTTTGTGGAGAGGTCGGTCGTGCCATGGAAGAGGAGGTCTACGATGTCTAAGAAACCTCTGTTTTTACTCTACAAAATGGATCCCTTTTGCCACAACTGTTGTCCTCTACAGCCGTTCAAACGATCCCCAGCATGCTACACACATTCACCAGCTGTTAAGAACTCTGCTGGTGAAGACTTTGTCAGCAGTTCATGGGATCTGTGCTATGATATGTGAATGCAGTCTTTTCTCTACTACTTCTAAGTGTCTCTGCAGTTGCACTGATATTTTCACCAAGCTAGAATGGGCCTGTTGAACTATGTAATGCAAATAAGCAAGAGAAACCAGCAATGGGATTTCATCCATTTATGAAGAAGTGATCAATAAGCCCTCTTCCAGGCTGTTACATGCAGTATAATCTATCTCCCTAGTTTCACAAAATCTCAATGCTCTCATAGCAAATAACAATAACTGAAGTTCTGATTTATGATTGGATACAGAACTGGGGGGAAAACCCCAAAATTCTTGTAACTGAGCTCAGGAATGAAAGTAGTTTTTGACACTGTGATGATTACAATGAACTGTAACTACTCAGCTAGCATTCAGAGCCTGACAGATTTTGCCTCCTGAAGAAATGCAGACTCTATTGACTGCATTTTCAACATTGGTATCTTAGCAGGACTGTTTTGGTTTTAGTTTGGTTTGATTGTTTGGTTTCTTTATTGGTGATGGGGTTTTTTATTTGTTCACGGGGTTTTTGTTGGTTTGTGGGTTTTTGTCACATAAATGCACTTTAAGCTTTTGAAAAGAAGTGATTGCTATTCCTGGAAGAATTCTGAAATGGGAACTTCTTTTCCTATTGAGAGCGTGTATGAGCTGGTTAGATGACTTTCAACAGCATGAAATTTCAGCAGAGATATTTATCTCCCACGTGAGCTAAAGCTGGTCTTTTGGTCTCTGTGGAAGAATAGATTTCTGAACCATAATTCTCTGATTTATAACTGAGCCATCAAGGTTAGGTACTAAGCTCCTATGCAACATGGAAAGAAATGGCTAGGAAATGTCGGATAAAAACTGATATGCTCTCTCTCCCTCCCTCTCTCTCTCCACATACCCTCCTCTTTCTCTCTCAGTCTCTCTCTCCCTGAAATTCTAAAACTATCCAATGAACAACTGAGAAACCCGCACAATTCCCTTTCCAGGTATAACACTGTGCCAGTCTGTCAATTTATCCTCTGCCTAAGGCCACTTTAAGAAAAATGAAGAAATGTTCAGAGAAATGGACTGTCATTTCAGGTTCTTCTGTATTCTCAGGAGTGTGGAGTTTCATTCCAGTAGCAGAATTTAAGTAGAAATTAATCCATGGTCTTAACATTTCCTTCTGACAGGACTAGTAAAAATAACTTTGTTTTCTAAGAAACCAAGGACTATTATCTACTATGAGACTTTGAGCCAAATCACCCTGAGATAATCAAAGCAGATAAAGAAAAAGCTGAATCCAGTGGATTTGTGATTGTATTAAAACATCACAGCAAACATCTCCTCTCTTGCAAATGCTGTAATGAGTATCATAATCTTTGCAATTATACGTATTTATTTAAATATCCTCTTTCTCTTACTTGAATGTGGACCATTTTTGTGCGCCTATAGAAGACTGACAGAAGACTGTTTCCAGAATTCAACTGTATGTTTTTAAGTTGACTCATTTTATTGAATTGAAGATATTGCCTGGTCTTGCTGCCAGTCCTTTTTTCCTAAAACCTTTGGTCTTTATACTGGTTGTCAGTGGAAATGGTATCAATGTAGTACATTAACAAGAACTGTGAAATGTTGCTCTGATTGTAGATGAATTTTATTTTATAGTGAATAAGAAACAGAAAGAAGGGGAAAACTGATGATTTCTTCATGCTCCCAAGTGTAGTTGAATTTTTACTAACTTGAAAACCACAGAAATACAATGAAGATGGAACCACATATTGTCATTCGTATGAAAGAACTTGTCTTTGTGACAAAATAATTATACCACTACTAATAAAGATAGTTTGAAGTACAAGCTGTGTAAGCCCTGGTTCTGATTTTGCATTCGTTTTCATTGCTATAAGCAATGAGAAATTGGATCTCAGAAATTAAAGCGACATTTTGAGATTGCAGGAGGCAGAACAAAACTCACTTACTAGGGCTAGGCCTTAATAGATTTCTGTATCTGTTCTCCATAACAAGAAAAGAAAAAATCCAACAGTATATTTTTAAGGAAGTGCCTTCTCTTATTAAATTGCATTCTGTGATAGTCAACGTTCAAACTCCTTACACAGAACTCATGCATATAACAGCAACAGAACTGTGTGATTTATTTTCTGTCTTTGGAGTTGCCTAAAGTAAATGAGATAGAGAATCATGGGATCTTAGAACAGTTTGGATTGGAAGGGAACTTTAAAGGTCATGTAGTCTAGAAACTGAGCAGGAATATCTTTGACTGGATCAGGTTGCTCAGAGCCCTGTCCAACCCAACCTTGAGGTTTCTAGAGGTGGGGCACTCACCACCTCTCTGGGAAACCTGTTCCAGTATTTCACCATCCCCACTGTAAAAAAATTTCTTACTAGCTCCTACTGGAATTTGACTTCCAGCTTTCTGAGGTCACTTGCATATTAAAAGAAAATCATAGAAAAAGACTTTATGCAAAAGGGAGCAGTGTTTTACCAATAGTACATTGATTCCTCAGTCTTTTGTTGATGATCAGACTATTTTTAATATGATTTATTTACCTGTAGGACAAAGAAGAAATTCGGGGAAAAAAATTGGGGAAAAAATTTGGGAAAAGTTAATGAATATAATGGGCACACCAGAAGCTGGAAATACTAAATTTGATTTGTAAATGTGGAATACCTACCCTCTTTCATTAAGACATAGATACATGAAATGCACCCATGTGAACCTCAGGTAATGAAGCAATAGGAGTGACAAGGAGGCACGAGACTAACCTTCAGGCTGTTTCAAAGAAATCTGGCTCTGACTCAGAAACAGCAGTGACTACAGTCGCACAAAGGCAAAGCACTTTCACTGCAATATTCTGCACGAATGTGATGCTTCAAGATTTCCTTCAAATTTCGTGCTTTGTGATGTAGTTATATCCTATAACTCTGAAACAGTATTGCTGCTCCTTGCTGTTGCAAGATGTCTTTCCTCTCCCTCCTAACAATATTGCAGCAAGCAAGGCAGACATTCCTCCCTTCCTTGAAACTGCTAAGCTCAAACTGTCTTCTATGTTATTGAAGTAACTTCTGAGTTTCTGATAATGTGATAAGAATGAATATTTTGATCCAATTGCATGTAGTAAAATGACATCTATTTTGCTGATAATAAAAATATGGAGTGTCTTAAAGGCTTCTTTGTGTCTAAAATAAATGAATCCATTTTTGTCTTTGCTTCTCTAGTAGAAATAACAGACACTAGCTGAAAAATTGTTTGGATGGTCACATATGTATCCATGTTAAATTTTTTTAATTAAAGTTGTTGTTCCACTGCAATCCACTTCAGATATTTTTTTATACAGAATTTGTACAGAGCTACAAACACTGATTTTCAGTTCAAACTATGAACTTGAGTACTGTGTCCTGTTCTGGTCTCCCCAGTTTAAGAAGGAAGTTAAGCTGCTTGAGAGGGTCCAGAGAAGGGCCACAAGGATGGTGAAAGGACTGGAGAACAAGCCCTTTGGGGAGTGACTGAAGGAACTAGGGTTGTTCAGCCTGCAGAAGAGGAGGCTCCCAGGAGGTGTTTAAGAGAAGACTCGATGAGGAGCTCAGCGACATGGTCTAGATGGTGGGAGGCTTGGATGTATGGAGCATGGTGCCTGTGGTTCTACACATGTGGGCCTGATCCCTGGGTAGGTGTTTGCGTGGGAGTTGGACTAGATGATGCTGTGGGTCCCTTTCAACTCAGAATAACCTGTGAACCTGTGAACTATCATGGCCCTGTTTTTTGAAGTCATTGAACATTTAGTGAAAACTGCAATACAAGCTATTTAGAGAAGAAGCTGTATTTTCATATTGGTGGAATGACGTATATTAGACAGCGAGGTAACTGTCCTTGCTATAGCTGCTTGTAATAAAATGCTTATATGTACAGAGTTTTCTAAGTAATACACATATAGGCTGGACTTGATGATCTCAAAGGTCTTTTCCAACCTGGTTAATTCTGTGATTCTGTGATATAGAACAGATGCAGATAGCACAGCTTTATAATGAGCCCGTGTATAATCATTACTCACTGATTTTGATGTTCATACCTGTCTTGGTTTAAGACCAGTAAAGGGTTATTTATCACTCCTTGGATGAGAGATTGTTAGAGATATAACAGGATTTATTTACAAGAGAAAAGAAAAAGGGAACAAGGAAATATAAAATGGGAAAATAATTTGTGTGCAAGTGATATGAACAGTGGGGAACATAAAAACCAAAACTTTCCCCTCCCACACATGACGAAACCCACTCCCAGCGCGATGGAGAATCCCTTCAACCCCAAACCCCACCAAAACACCAAATCCCCCCCAAAAAAACATGAAAGTCCCAACAACAACAAAATATGGGTAGAAAATGGTAGCGACGTCCGCCGGCTATCGTCGCGGAAGGACAGGTGCTGATATTCTCGAGATCAGCTGGGAGGAATTTCGGGAACAAGGCGCTGAAGTAGCAGAGATTCTGAGGGGTGAAGCAAGGAGCAAGAGAGCAATCCCTTTCGCCCTGTAGCTTTTAAAAACTCCCGCAGTCCCTCCTCCGGTAGTTCCCCACTCCGTCCAATGAGGTAATGCTCCGAGCTGTTGATCTCCTCTGTCTTCCGGGAGTGCTGGTGTTTTACATCATCCTCAGGGCGACCTCCAGAGCCCCACATCCCTGCACCCCTCCCCGTCCCCAGCAGGGAACTGGGCAGGTGTGCCGCCGCATGCTGCCGTCACCGGCACCACCTCTCCTGGGCGCCTCCGCGGCTGGCATCACTCCAGTGGTGGCAAGGAGAGGGGCTGGGGGGAGGAAAAACCGCGCTGCCACCCCACAGCAGCGAGGAGGAGGGCTGGGGGGAGAAGCTGCGCCGCTGCCCTGCCCCCATCTCAGGAGAAAATGGAAAAAATTCATGAAGAAAATCAGGTTCATGTGTGTTAACCCATGACAACACCGTTTCTTAAATTATTAGTATACAGTGATCCCCTGGAATTCGCTGGGGGTAGGGTCTGGGCCAGTCCTGTGAGTTATGAAATCCATGAAGATAGTGAACCCATGAATATTCAACTACTCCCTGCCTGTAGCCACGCACCCTCCACTAATAAGATCTGGAGGGGAGGTCCTTGGAGTGTGGCTCACACTGTAGCACCTCATTAAAGCAGAGGAAGCACCTTTTGGTGCTTTATGGCCGTGAAATCCAGGATCTGGGACATTCTGCGCACGTGCGTGGTCTCACAACTCACAGGAAATCCAACCATGATTAACTGAATATGCGGATATGCGAGCCACGAATATGTGGGGGATCATTGTATTTAAGATGATTTTTGAAAAATTCCTAAATGGGAACTAATTCACCAAATGCATAGTTCATAGAAGGTGATGGTAATACATACTTAGAGTCATTAACTATTGATTTTAATAATAAGGTTCTTTTTTTTTCCTGAAATTGTAGCATTTTAATCAAGCTCTCAGCTGTGCACAAAGAATTCTCTCCTGCCTTATTCTGCAATCCAAGACAAGAAACTAGTGAAGAATGTAAACAAGAGTCTCTGAGATGGGCCGTATGATAATCCTCTGGTCTTGCTACTGTTTTATGCTTGGTTGATAATTGCAAATTATGTAAGATCTGCTCTATACTTTCCACTGCTCCAACAGAAGTATGCTTCACTATCATCCTTCTACATACATAAAAATCTTGCCTTTAGAACACCTTCCTACTCAATCAAATGTGTTTGTGGCTGAAGTTTTTTTGTTGCAATTAAGTAAGACTATATGTTAGAAAGAAGCAGGACTGGGAAAGAAAATTCTACAGTGTTCCATAAGCTCAACCAGCCTACGGAATCAGAACGAATGATTTTTTAAAAACTTATATGAGCTCTAAGTTAATCTACAAATTTTAATATAAAATATAAATAAAATAAAATTTTTAGAGGAAGAATATCTGCAACACACACTAATAGACTGTATTGTTGGTATATTCAATCTGAAATGAAGGCCACTTGCAAAACAATCCTGTGCATTGATGCTAGCCCCATGTCCTCATGGGACATGGGTAGGAAAGCTGAAGAGAAAATGTTCACTTCCTAGAATTCCAAAAGGCATAGATGGGCAAACAATTCATTTGAAAGAGAGTAAAGTGACAGGGATAGATTCTAAGGAGGTGCAAGGCAGACGCATCTCCATCTACGTTACTTCTGCTCATAGATGTACACACTGCTTCCACATAATACCTTTTATGACAGACACAGAATCTAATGGATTCAGATAAGAGCTAGTTCTTTTTTGAAGTTTTTATTACTGTTAGTTTGCTTGGTGTTCTGGGGGAAGAGCACTGGCCTGTTGAAGCAATAGAGACTGGCTCACTCTAATGTGATACTCTGGGGATACAGCTGAGGTGCTTGAGAACACTGGCATGCTTTTTCCTTCTATGTCTCAACGTTTGGGATGGGTTTCTCCAGCTCCCATTGGTAAAACTATACACATTCCACATGTGAAATAACCAAGAATGGATCATAAATGTCAGTGTGCAAAAGGTCACCTTCATGGCATTTTGTCAACAGCTGGCACTGGCTGTGGACAGCCTGGACACTCATATCTAGGTTTCAATCTCAACTCTAAAGCAACTGACCTTATACAAATACTAATCTCACCAGGGAGGGGCTGATGGAAGGAGTGGCTCATCAGATAGAAGATGGTGATCCTAGCTGGTCTTATGGAACCCATGCTGAAAGAAGACATGTAGTTAGTCCAGCGGTTTTTGGTTCTGTTAAGATCATTAACCAACAACTTTTTGTAACAAGCCTGGATGCTCTCCTCCTATTTTTTGTCAAGAGTGAAGATATTTTGAAATACTTTTTACATATAGTAGCAATATATTTCGACCTCTTCATCACTACAACTAGGAGTTGCCATTTACGGCTTCTTTCAACGTTTTCCCTTCCAGGTTATTTGATCTATAGTTTTGAACAGTGCTCAGGTAAAACAAGAATCATTGAAAGTGATTTTTGAGTATTTTTAAGACGACTTTGCCATATCAGTAGTTGGATGCTAGGGCAGCCTGAGGGAGCATTTCTTTAGAAAACTGCAAGTGCAACTAGCATGGTGCTTCTCTTCTTGACAGAACAATCAAAACAGACCAAATGATCTAGTGTCAGAACTACCTTCTCATAATACACAATAGGTGACCTATCTAACCTCAAATATGTTCAAAAGTGAGGGTGTTTTTGAACTACAGCTGGCCCTCCTGCACGTCGCACTCCCCATGTTGTGACATCAGATCTTAGTGGCATGATTTTTTAGCGATGAAGGAGGCCCGTTTTCGCAATTCCGCATGCGCAACCTGCCGCTGCCACCATGGTGGTGCAGGCGTGGCAGGGGCATCGGCGGTGCAGGTGGCGGCATCGGCGGTGCAGGTGGCAGCGGCGTCGGTGCAGGTGGCAGGGTCATGAGCGGCAGCGGTGCAGCCGCCATTCAACGCGGAAGTAGGGTTTTGCGGGGCCACGATACAGGAGACCTGACTGTATATAGCACAATTCTTCACTACTAAAAGAAAAAGGAAAAAGTGATGTACTCTGGAACCCTATGTTTTCCTGGGAAGATCTATTCTAAAACCTTACCTCACCTTTGCTTCCCAAAGACTTAACTCCAAAGACTCAATCATAAAATTGAATGATAAAGTAGTAAAATCCTTTTATACAATTGTGTCTGCTTATGAGCATAGCTTTGCGAATAGCTAATTAAATAGATCCTTAGTTGTGTCTGTGTTGTTGATCATAAGTGGTTCTGACACACCTTTTGATAATTCATGCTAAGAAATGCTCCCTCTAGATGTATATTTGTCTTCATATTTTAAACTTATATATGTCTGGATTTTCTTTACTAGGAAGAAAGGAAGAAGTAATTTTTCTGTTTCTGTCCTTCTCTTGGTTCACTACTTCAGCAGGTCCTTCCCTAAATACTTTCATATAATTCTTTGAGTATGGGATAATCTGCCAATTTGTCTTTTAGATCCCTTTTGTCAATTGGTGGCACTGAGGCCGATCCCTGACAGGAAAAGGTACGATCAAAATGTTTCCTAGTTCTATTATACGGTAAATTTGCACATTGCTTTTGAGGGTTTTGCAGCTCTGCAACAAGTAAGTTCCTCTCTTAATATCACATGCGACCTAATACTAAATCTAATGTACATAGCCTGTTGGAAAATGAGATTTTATAGAAAGATCTTTTCCTGGGGCAAAAATACAGGAAAAATTCCAAACATGTAAAATATTCCTCACGAGTATACCTCCCCCTGGGTCTTCTAATCTTTTTGTCTGCCTTTTAACTCTATCAAGTTCATCTTCAGACAGAAGCTTCTTCTGGAGCATTTTACAATTCAAAGAATCATAAAACTGTACTTGCTGCAAGGCACCTCCACTTATGCCCTGAGCCCTGTGCAAGAGGTATGCAAACTGGTGCATTCAGCATAAGCCCATAATAAAAAGTAAAGGAATCTAATTAAAAATAACTAAAATTAAGAGATATATAACTGCACCTGTTGTAGTATTGACTGTGCAAAATAATGTACTAAAATGCTGATGTCCATGAGAACAAAGGCATAACTGTTTATTTCCCACAGTAATGGAGAAAAAGCTACTATGTCCTTCCTTGTAATGAACTTGTAATTCAGAGTGACATTCCTAAGTTCAGAAATTGGATTACCAATTTACAATAGTTTTTCATTATCATCTTTGCAGACTACTAATCATTGAAATCCATTTAAAAGTCTGTGTGCATATGATCACTTCTGGAAGACACTTATACCTAAGTTCTCCTCTGTTTTTGCAAAGCATATTTGCTTTTTTTAACTTAGGAACTGCAGAATTTTACTCTTGAGTTTACCTTCATGGTCAGACACAAATGTTACATCTAGTCAGCATGGATTTTGGAGAGGCAGGTCTAGGCAGGTCTTGCCTGACCAACCTGATCTCCTTTTATGATCCAGTGACTCGACTGGTTGATGACAAAAACGCTGTGGATGTTGTGTATTTGGACCTTAGCAAAACCTTTGACATGGTTTCCCACAATAAGCTTCAGGAGAAACTCTTAGAGCATGGACTGGATGGAAACACTTTATGCTGGGCTAGAAATTGGTTGGACGGACGAGCTCAGAGAGTGTTGGTGAATGGTGCCACATCCAGCTGGCAGCCAGTCACTCACGGAGTCCCACAGGGATCAGTGTTAGGCCCAGCACTGTTCAACATCTTTATCAATGATATGGATGAGGGAATTGAATCCATCATCAGCAAGTTTGCAGATGATACCAAGCTGGGGGCAAATGTTGAACTGCCAGAGGGTAGGAGGGCCCCTCAGAGGGACCTTGGCAGGCTAGAGAAATGGGCAGACTCCAACAGTATGAGATTTAACAAAACTAAGTGCTGGGTTCTTCACTTTGGACATAACAACCCNAAGCTGCATGCTGTGACGTGCCACTTGGACCACAGAGAATTTCGGAAGAGCTGTCGTCCTTGGGTCGAGATCTCGCTTGG
Organism: Pitta sordida; assembly: GCA_013390025.1. Classification (NCBI taxonomy): domain Eukaryota; kingdom Metazoa; phylum Chordata; class Aves; order Passeriformes; family Pittidae; genus Pitta; species Pitta sordida. The sequence continues at coordinate 94,868 of WEKX01016187.1, read as the reverse complement.
GAGGGGTCATGAAAGACCTTTCCCTCTCGTGAGAGAGAGAGGGAACTTTATGGAAGGGCAGAGAGATGGTTCCTACACTGGATCTGGTCAGGTAATACCAACTTGCCTGGTTCACTCCTACCCTATGTTCCCCCTTTGTCTCCTGGTGAAAAAAGGGAATATGAGATCTGTTGTAAGAGAAGGAGGGGTGGGGGGGAAAAGGTGGCCTTCTAAATGTTGCTTCCTTTGCAGTTCTGATCTTGTTAGTTAGAAAATAAATCCTTTATGTTCTTTACTTGTAGTTGCCTTGCTTTTTTTTTTTGCCTGTGACCAGTTTTACTTTATTTTCCAGTTTTATTTTCCAGTGTTTTCTCCTCCAGGAGAGGTTGTGGATGAGTCTCTGGTATCCAGCCAGGGTCAAACCACGACACCGTATTATCTGAAGGGCTCATATGTTCTAGTACATTTGCCCTCCCAACTTCCTGTGATAATGCCCATACCCCAAGCAGAATCCCAAATAAACTTCCCTTACAAGTAGACTCTTGAAAACCATAAGGTAAGTCACTTTGACCAGGAATCTTCATATCATTCAGGAAGACAGAAAGACTGGCCTATTGATAATCAGTCCTTGAGCCTATAAATTTGGCTCCAGATTGGAAGGTTAGTTGCAAGGCATGCAACTTTTAATTGTAAGAGAACAATTGTAGGTTCAGAGTACCGTGTGACTAGAACAACCAGACTTTCTCCATTCCATCTTTCTATTTTCCTGCATTCCACATTTCTAATAAATATGCTGCTTCATGTGGGAGAAGATGAAGACAAGAGAAAGGAAAAACGATCAGACTACAAATGGAGAAATAGAAGACAGATCTCTCTTTTTTAAGAGAGAAAAAAGGAAAAGGGAAGGTGGTAAGAAACCAAAAAGGTTTAGATCATATCTTATACCAACATGAAAATAAGAAAAAGTTTCTGTAACATCATCACACATGGTTACGAATGCTCCCTCTATACCCCATCTTGAACCCTACTTATATAATATGCACGCCCACAGACCTACAGGGAATAGTGATGAATTTCCACTGAAACACTGGAAGTGTGGGGTTTCTAATTACAATATGTGATCTGCGGTTACAACTCCAAAGGTAAAACAGTCACCAATAGAAATCTTTCCTCTGATTTCCATTTTTCATTTTGTAAACATGAGGCATATGAATTTAGTAACACATAAGTAAAACTGGTAAAACATCACAGTATGAGACAGAAGGAAAGAAAGACTCTCATGGTCTACAGTCCATTTGGCCTTAATCTTGCCTTGAAAAAACGGAGTGTACAGTGGATATAAGGTTATATTAGTCTTGGAGGAGGAAAACTTTCATAGGATGTTAATGCATATGCTAGTGAAAATCAGATCTACATCATCAGTTGAACAGTCTTTAAAGGACTTGAATTCATACAGCCTTGACTTGAAAAATCACAAAAAGGAAACAACTCCTGTAGACATGCCAACAGAGTGAAGATGTGTTCCTGGTAGAGACAGTAGAATATTGCTAACTCCCAGCATTCATTCTTTCTCATCAAAGCAATAAGGAACATCTGAAGTATCTTTTTTCTTTATGAAAGGACATCTTGGAATAATATGTTTAGAGTTTCTCAAGTTTGTTCCAGAACTGACTCTATGATTTATTTTCATTTTAGAAAACACATGAATCATTCCATCTGGGGATGTGGTTTCAATTATTCCAGTTCCTCTAATGCTATGTGGTGTCCTCCTTGCCAATTTCCTTTCTAGAGACTGTTTCTTCTTCTGCTTTGTCAGACAATACATAAGACAATGGACATTGTTTCACAATGTCTATTGTCCACTAGAACAATGTTAGGGGGCTTCCAGGCATTATCAAAAGTAGCCAGCACTTAGCAAATAAAAGCACCAGTTACTCTTTCAAACTACAAAAAGAATAGATGGAGAAAAAAGGAGAGAATCAATGATTTGTTAGGTTCAACACTTCACAGATTTGCTACAATAGGAGTATGAATTATTTTCCCTAACGCATATGGAAATACTAGCACAGCAGAAATCCAGGTTAATGAGGATTGAAAGACATTCCAAAATTTCCATTTATGGCTGAGATTTTCCTCATCAGCATCTTTGGCCAACCTATGGCGAAAATGAGCAGTGAAACTGAATCTCATGAAAGGATTTTCCCCAGCTTAGACAGTACATATGTGAGAGAGAGAAATGTATCCCAGAGATGTGTAGAAAATGTGACAGGAAACTAAAACATTTTGACATGAGAATGGATTCAATGCATTGCACACATCAGATTTTCCAGGTCCTTTTCTCTATGTTTTTTTCTTAAGACAGAAATACGTACAGGACAACAACAGTCCTCAACAGCTGCTCTGCCAGACATAGTGTGAAATATTGTTTTGGCTTAACCTTGAAAAGTCTTAAAGATAAAAGCAGAAGATAAGAGAGGATCAGAGGGGTTAAAGGGAGACACATTATGTTTCTCCCTATGAACTCAGTGACTCCAAAGAACGCAAAAGTGAAAAAATCCTGCACAGAATGAAGAAGGTAAAAGAAGAAAATAGCTCTGGTTTCTCGTTACAGACAGAGGAGTGGCTACAAGGACATGGAATGACACAGAAAAGAAAATTAGAACTATTGACAACTGAGGGGGACAATGACTCCTAACTAGCATTCCCACAGTGCTTATTAGGGTAAGCGATTTCCTTAGAGAAGATTAAAATAAAATATGTTATCTTTAGGTAAGCAAGTAAAGGAGTCTGAGATTTGGCTTCATTCACATCTGTGCGCCTGTCACTTTGTGAATATTCATGTGTGCACGCTCATGTTCATGAATTCGCTTTCATCTTTTGTAAAAATATTTTCCTTCCATACCTATGGAAGTCTTTTAGCTGAGCGGTGCCATATCAAAAGCCTTTTCTCATAACTGCTGACTAATTTGTTTCATAAACTCTCAAATTACAGTTGACAGTTCCAGCACTTGTTCATGTTACTAGTCACACCTCCCTGCTTCAAAGAGAAACAACATATCAGTCAAGCCTTTACTCTGAGGAAAATATGAATGGCAATGATTGATACTGAATAAGTTGAACTGGACAAAAAAATAAGACAAAATTATATGCATCTGCTAAACAAATAAATTAGGACTCAGAACTGCAAAGATAACATTGAAGAAAAAAAGAAGGAAGGAAGGAAGGAAGGAAGGAAGGAAGGAAGGAAGGAAGGAAGGAAGGAAGCACATTATTTCTAGCTGTTCCCCAGAGATAGGGAGCAGAAG
>WEKX01016187.1:4770-91493 GCA_013390025.1 Pitta sordida | reverse complement strand
AAAAGAAAAAGAAAAAGAAAAAGAAAAAGAAAAAGAAAAAGAAAAAGAAAAAGAAAAAGAAAAAGAGAAAAAGAAAAAAGAATTTGTGTTTGTGTATATTTATTGGAGGTTGATGCCTGCTCTAATTAAAACAATGGCAAATATGAAAACTAAAACCAGATTTTTCTTTTTTAAAATAAAGGCCACTGGAAAATATAACTTTAAGTAAAGGTGCAGAAAATCTGCAGCTGTAGTTAGTGTAGGCAAACCTTATACGTAGGATTGTCACGTCCTTTTTTCAAAAAAAACCTGGTGAAACCTCAGAATTCTATTCACTGAGATTTAAGCAAATCAGCCTCAACTACAAACTTCAGTGATATCCAGATATTTGGTTTCATATTCTGACTAGTCTTGATTGTGGATATATGTAATAAGATATTTTTTCTTCCCATCAGCAGCTAAACACCTTTTTAAATTGCTGTCTCTGTACTTTCTATGGACAATCTCTTCATACCTTATTTGTTAAACTAATAGTGTATCTTCTTTATCCCTTCTTAATTACACTGTAAAAATCTCTCAATACACAATGCTCTGTAGGAGCAAAATTCCTTCCCAATTTACCACAAAGCATAAACATTTTTTAGGAATTATTAGCATCATAACAGAAGAGCTTATGCAAAATTCAGTAGTCAAAGTACGATATCTAACTGAGACATTTATTACAGCAACTTTGGTTTTTTGCCTGTAATAACGTTTTTATCCCAGAGTTACCAACTGGTTTGAAATAGTAAAACAGATTAAAAAAAGGGACATTTCAACAAATATTCATCTAAATTATACTTAAAACCAGTAAAGAAATACCAAAGTTTGTTATGACATCACAGAAATCACTTATGATTGAAATTTTGGAACAGAGATTTTGCCAATGACACGTGATTTCTGGCATGTTTCTCTTTCAGCCCTCCATGACATAAGTCNCTTGAACTGGGGAGCCCAGAACTGCACACAGTACTCCAGATGAGGTCTGACCAGCGCTGTGTACAGGGGAAGGACAACCTCCCTTGACCGACCGACCACACTGTTCCTGATGCAGGCCAGGATCATACAAATCATCATACAAATCATCATACAAATTAATTTATAAAAAATATGTATGCATCCATCCAGAAAGTTAAACTATCATAACTTCCTGTAAGAAAGGGGAAAAGACATTTCTGTGTCTTTATATTTGAAGTTCTTCACATGGTCATTTGTAATGATACAAACTGTTTCCAATTATACTGTTGATTTTGCATATGAGGAACTTTGTAACAAATGCAGCACTAATCATCTTTCTTTTCATGTAAAACCAGTCGCATGCTGACTACTTACAGTGGTTCCCGGTTTTGTCTTTATATTTTTCAGAGGACTGAGAAAACTTACTATGTATATCTTTACCAAGTTAAGCTACATTTTCCTTGGTAAGGTATAAACTAAGACAATTTATTCCAGGCTACTTGTGTTTATTTATGATATAACTATTATAAATATTAAACTTATAATACTTTTATTCATACACATGGAAAAGGGAGGTGCCTGGAAGCTTGGTTTTGTAATGAAAAACTTGTCTTTCTGATGTGACCTTACCAGTATGCTATCTCTTCTTGCCCTTCCATATTGACAAGAAACAGGATACCCTTCTGCTTTACAGGAGCTGGAACAGAATTAGAAGAACAGAATAGAGAAGACAATGGGTTTACATTTCTCCTTAATTCCTGTTTTTCCAGTGCAATTTCTTCAATATCTGACCGAAGTTACTTTGTAAACGTAAACTATCTTGAAATCGTGGAACATCTTCACTTAACAAACAATTCTTCTGCAGTATCTATCTTTAAGAAAACAATGTCAGAATTAGTACTTTTAGGTAGCTGATTAAGCTCATCAAAAGCCCTGTACTATAAAGCTGCTATTGTCTGGATATCAAAGGAGGTCAGAATAATGAAATAGGCTGTTTAGTCTTGCTGGAAATGGGGCATGTTAGACACTTGCTGGCAATTCTGGTAAAAGCTTTCTTTAGTAAGTAGGTAGACTGGCAATGAGGAGTGGAAGCATCCAATCTCCAGGTTGAAGAGAGAATTCAGATGTATAATGCTGGACATGTTCTCCCAATTCATAACTGCATCTTGGAATATAAGACCAAATCATGTGGTCAGTTCAGCTCGAAACCTTCTGAAAGTACGGTTTCAGGACTGTGTAATAGTATATAGCAGGCTTTCACCTAGTTTCATGTCAATTTGTCTTGACTATTCAGTTGTCATTGAGATTTTACATTTCTATATTTTGATCCATGCTAAGTTGTCAAACCACTTGACATATCCTACCAAGTGGGACATAATTATTCATTCTGGTAATATTCAAATTCAAGGAATTGAAGACTCATTTAAAATTCCCATAGTATTGAGAGGGCTTAGCTACGGGTCTTAGCTGGATCAAGATCTGAAGACTCCTGGGTGTTCAAACCAAATCTTGTCCAAAATTGCATGAGAAACTACTAGTAGACCTCAACACAGAAAATTGCTCTTCTCTTTGTTTTCACATGTTCCAGCCAGAGTCTAACCAGTCTTCCCATCATGGCCTTATATAGCAATGTCATGTGGTCTGGTTTTACTGTAATTTTTAATTTGTGTCTTTCTGGAGAGCTAGTTGATCTAGAATAAGACTGACTACAATACTCGTTAGGAATGAGCATTTCCTATACCACAGCATCTGACTTAAGACAGCAATTTTGGCACTTACTCTTTGGGAGCAGTGGGTAGGGTTAAGTTGTTTAACAGCAGTTTTCCATATTGACAATGCTCTCTTCAGTCCATAAATAACCTAGTAATTTACAACTGCCTCTTAGTCAAGATTGCTTTTCTCATTGAACATATTGGTAGTGCTGCTGTGCATGTAAGAACATCCTAAACCCTTCTAGACAGACAACTCTGTCTACATGGAATTTTTCACGCATATGTCTTCTATAGTTTTCTATAGCCAGATCTTAGGTTGATGAGGTACTGGAACAGGTTTCCCAGAGAGGTTGTGGATGCCCCATCTCTGAAAGCATCCAGGGCAGATAATGGAAATGCAGGAATGGATTTTCATCTAAAGTTAGCTAACAAGTGATAAAATCTTAACTGAGAGAAGGTTTTTGCTAGTGTTAAGAGCTAGTATCACAGCCCACTTAGGCTTAAACATGCATTGCTGACTCCAGAGCAAACTACAACGCTCCTAGCCCCTGCAATAGTTCATCAGCGCAGCAAATCCAGAATGCAATTATTGGATACTCTTACTTTGCCTTGCACAATAACTCTTAAACATTTTCCTTGTAACTTGCCTATGCAGAGTTGCAAATACTAAGAACATAAAGGTAATTTACCATGGTAGTATTTGTGATTATCATTGAAGATTGGGAGCTAATTGGTCTCTTGAAGACAAATATAATTTAAAGTTATTGCTCCCATTTTGTATATGATGGAATTAAGATATGGAGCTCAGCTGCCCAAGGAAATAACAGTATTTGGCAGCATGGCTGCTGTCGTGCTAATGTCACTTTAGTATATACCTGAGACAAATATAGGTATGTAGCAAGTAAAACATCTTTTCTTCAATCCATTCTACCATCAATCCATCAATCTGTACAAGTATCTGAAGGAAGGATTAAAGAGGACAGAGCCAGCTTCTTTTCAGTGCTGCCCAGTGATAGGACAAGAGTCAGCAGGTACAATCTGGAACAAGGCAGCAGGCACAATCTGTTTGAACCTCAGGAAATTGACATTTCTGAGTAAAGATAATGGGCCAAGTCTTTCAAAGCACTTAAATGATTGATGGGGAGTAAGAGATAGTTTGCTCTAAGTGGTCAGGACAGGATTTTACACCTTCTAGGACTTTTCCTTGTCAGGCCCTTGACATTTTTCAAGGGATTATTCTTCAGCTAATAGGAATAAGACAAGCTATGTTTGAGTATTTCTAGTACATTCTTCTGGGAACACAAGCATCATTGCTGTCTCTAAAGGAAAGGCTGGTCATAACCCTTAGAAGAACAGTGAAACATAAAGTTTGCTGATGTGAACCCAATATGTTCCTACCCAACTTGAACATGAAATTATAAAAACCCTCATGAGAGAAACATGATAGGCAGTTACACATAATGAGTTACATAAGTTCCCCTCACCCCTTTAAAGCCATTCATCTCTTTGGATGAAGGCAGATCTCCCATCCTGATTTTCCCTGATGCAAAAAGGCAATAGAGGTTTATGTTCTCAGGCACTAAGGTTCTCACACTTGTCAATGTACATCCCCTCCGGGCCACAATTCCTGTGAAAGGAAAGCAGTGGTCACAGGTTCAGTGGTGAGAGTCTCTGCGTTCACAGGGTGTATCTTCATGCAGTTCAGCAGACAGGCTGTACTCAGAGACCAGGCTCAAGCCAGCCTGATCATCCTGCAGCAGATTATAATCATTCCAACTCATGCTTTACATATCAAACCAAGTTTTCTTTGATTTCTGACCATGATTAGAGGATGAAGTTGCCATCCTTGGTTTATGCTTATAGCTGGATGATAATGTGGCTTTGTTATGTACCTTTCAACAAGAGGCCTGTAACCTAACTGAGCCTCATGCATCAGTTTCAGGTTGGTGTGCTTTTCATGCTCATGCAGTTGTGTAGCATGAGAGAGATGAAACAGCAGCCTGATTCCTGAAACCTCACATGGGTCTTTTTGCCAGTCTAGCATAATCAAATTTTCATTCAGGCATAGCAAGTACCCGAGGGGATGTTTTTATAGGTGTAACAGAAATCTGCATTAAAGAGATCTTATGGAGATAGCTCCTTTTCAGTCCCTCTGCTGGTTTAATGATTCTGGCACTTCTCTTATAAATCTGCAGTCCTTTTTAAAAATCTGTTGTTAAAAATATGTGCTCAAAGTCCTGTGTGGAGTATAAACAAGACTATTTGGAGAACACAGTAGACTTCTTGCAGCTTCTGAAGAAAGCTGCATCTCTTTAAAGCAGAAGGTGGTTTGGAAGAGAGGTGTGAGCTTGCTGTCCTTCACTCAGCAACTGTCTAGCAATAAAACAGCCAACAGTCTCTAAAACAGCCTGCATTAACCAAGTGTTGCAACTCCCTGCCCCTATTCTGCACCAAACTTTTCTACAGAAGCACATTTTCCACTTGGGTAGGCTTATCCCAGGTGGAAAAAAAAGTGCCACTTACACATTAGAGGGAAAAAGAGATGGAGGTGGTGTTTGAGTTCATTTGAGGAGGGCGCAGAACCATGGGGATGGTTCTGCCTAAGTATTGTGGGTTGCACCTCTGGTCTGGAACTCTTTTTTACATGCCATACAGGGTGAAGGAATTCAGGTTACGTGCCTGGATGAAGTCAACCTAATGCAGCAAAAAAAGTTATATCCAAGGTTTGCTTTTCCTTTCTGCCTTTTTCCTTCAGTTATTGGGGTATTTTGTTTGTTTGTTTGTTTATTTTCATGTCTTCTGTCTCCACACTGGTAAACAGTGTTTACCAGTTTTCTGTCCTAAACTTCTGCCCTAAACTTGCCCTGGAATTGCTGTTTCCAGGAAACTTGGAAACAGTTCTTCCTTTTATATATCATTGGGTGTTAAGAAATAGGCATTCCAAAGATATTAAAATCAAAATAAAGGACACTTCAACTCAATAGCATAGCTGATTTGACAACTGAGAATTCAACAGCTCCAAATTGTGAGAGGAAAGCACAACAGAGATCATATGAATCTTTTGCCATCACTAATAGTTTGTGATTTCGAGGGAGCCATACTACGACCTTTGGCCCAATTACAACAAGAAATTTAAAGTGTCACACCCATGATTAATACTTACTGTTTCTGTCTTCACTCTTCTGAAATGTTTGTGGAGGACAAAAAAGTTTAAATCATTTTAAAGTTGTGTGACTGTGGAGAAGAATAAAGCAGAGATTACAGGAATATTCCACAATCCCATGCAAGGTTCTAGCGGAGGAAAGGAAGCCAATGGGAAACTATACAGCTCCCTCAGTGAGGCTGAATTTATGTGGACACAATAAGCCAAGGTTTTGCGCCTTGACTGCTAATGAAAGCAGAAGTCTTCTCCCTGTGTCCAAAGCAACCTGCATCTAATCTCTCAATTTCCTTTTGCCAGCACTAACGTTAATGTTGCTGTGCGGCAAACTGAAGCAGAGATATGACCTTGTTGCTGACAGAAACCTGAGGAAAAAAAAGGTTGTTTTCAGCTGGGTGGTCTCTTGATGTGTTGTGAGCAGAACAAGAGTTAACACCAGCACAAGGAGGTACAGGTGACTGCATACCTGGGACAGAGAGAAGCATGAGGCTGGCCCTCATGACTCTCCTCCTTCCCATCCACCTCCAGTGGCTGTGCAGCTGCATTCCAAGATGCAACATAACAACTGTTGATCCACTTTGCTCTGCTGCCATGCTTTTTGCATCTTTCTTTTCTGATAGTATCATCCAGTGAGGGTGGATACCCAAACATTCTGAAATTAGTCTGGCAAAGGGACTACAATTCAATACTGAGCAGTGCTTGGTGAATAGGTACCAAACTAGTTCCCCTGAATTTCAGTTATCTGAGAAGTCTCTCATCCTTAATTCCAGTGAGTTACACATATCATCATTGCGACAGAAGCCATAGTATCAGTGTTACTGTGACAATATTTAGGAAAGAGAGAGGATAATCAAGGTGGCCTGCTGGTCTATAGTTGGCTGGTCAGAATATAATCACAGGAAAAAAGTATTGTCAGGGTAAAAAAAATTCACAATACTTACATAGAATTTGCTGTGGACCTTGTTCTCACAAGATATTTGGGGAAACTGTGGGAAAATATGGGTGATTATTTCCCATGAGTGACCAAATAGATGAATCACAGGACTGGCTTGATTAGTTATTTATTCTATTAAGTCTTAGGGTGTGCATGCTGTAATTCTGTTTGGCTTAATCATGTTTAATGCTTGCACATAAGGAGCTCATGAAAATAGAGGAAGCAGTAAAACTTGGCTTGAGAACTGAAGTCCAGAGGGTCAGTAATTGCACAGTAACTAGAAGGTTAGCAACTGGAAACCTTTCCTCTTGGCCCTCCTCGTCTATTATCAATGTTCACCGCCACTGAATTAATGAGCTATTCAAAGCAAATTAATTGAATGTGTCTGAAAACAGGAAGGGGGCAAGATGTTAGAATATTTTCATTGTTAGCCACTTCACTTTTAAAATTTTGTCCCGTTTAAGAGTAGGAAGAGAGTAACAATGATAATATCGTAATGTTTATGGCTAGAAGTAACCATGAGCTGAAAGCAAGAAGTGAACAGTTACAGGGCCAAGATCCTTCAGAGAACTTGCTCCTGTCCCATCCTATAAAGGAGTGACTCAACTCTCTGCTGGAAAGTTGTGTTCAGCCTTGGTTATGGTATCTCAATAAATGAAGTGAATGTAAGAATGGATACAAAAATGTATTCAAATTCATAACAAATAGATGATGTAAGAGTCTTTAAATCATTTGATGTAGAAAGATGAGAAAGTAAGAGGGTGTGTACACAGAGGGAAGATTTCCTAAAACCATGGATGAGAAAGAAGAAGATGGTCCTGTCCTTCTCATAATGGAAAAAATGAGAGAAGTTGTCATCTAAAGCAAAATCTTCTTTTTACAGAAAATAAGATTTATGTCTGGAAAAATACATTTTGTACAATGAAGAAGCTAAATTGTAGGTTTTTTTCTTTGTTGTCTTCAGGATTTTCTGTATGGTAGATCAAATTCATACTATGTCTAGAAGCATGAATCTACTGTATGCTGCCAGAGATGTGAGAGACTTGTTTAATGGCATTCTAAAGGTGAAGCTGTACCAGGAAAGGGACAGTTAAATGTGCTGCAGATTGTCCTATCATGGATGATGGTATGCTAGATAACAGGACACTGCCCCACCCCCCAACAGGCACACTTAACTGCCACATATGCTCGAGTGTATACATAAGTTATATATATGAGCGTATCTTACTCCAGTATTAACATGAAAGAAGCCTCTGTCATCTTTCTGCATCATACATGCCACTGATTATGTGCTCTGACAGAACACTGGGGGAGTGAGTTACCATTGTGACACAGTAAGGCCAAGGTTGTTACCTGACTTTCACAAAGTAAGAAGGAAAATCATTACAAACATCATACAACCCTGAGATTTAATTGTGGTGAATAACCTTGGATAACTTGTACTATTACCTCTCTCTATTTTCAACCTTACAACCTGCAGGGGAGAGCTTCCCTTTTGTTTAACTCATGTCTCCCAGTAGATCTGTGTCTATTAAAAACATTGACTATATCTTAAAGGGTAATATATTGCAATTCTTCTTTGCATTAAAAACTGGGGACATGTAGATTTTCTGGAGGATTTTATTTATTTAAACTATTCTATATATTTTGAATATACTTTTTCAAACTATTATACTGTATATCATTAGATCATACTTATATCAGTATAAAATGCATATTTAAAAAAAAATACATGCATTCTTGATGTAGGAAAGGCCAAATGCTACCAGTTCATGTTTGATGTTACATTAAAGTTGTTTATTCAGATATCTAAAAAGCACCAGCTACCTAGAAGGAACTGGAATTTCATGTAGAACTGTCTGGGACATTCTTCTAGATGATTACATAGATAACATGCTGAGGAATGCAGCACTGCTAATAGAGTATTAGGAAAGTAGTCATTACCATAAATGACTGTATTTTTAAGAGTGACTTTTTCTAACAGGTTTATCTAAAGGGTTATTATGTAACACAAACAGCCTACAGCTGTTGCATTTTTATGAGGTAAATCCTACTCTCAGTGACACTGTCTAAACCCATTGACCTCAGTTAGCCCGTCCAAGTGAGTTCAAGAACAGAGGACCTTTTGACCAACATTTACCACTTCTGTTGTCTCATGAGGCTACACAAACAGTTTAAGGGTTTTTTTTTCCATGTTTGAAATACAGCTTAATTTTCTTTTAAAATTAGAATAGAATACTGTAGTTCTAATTGGAAGGGATCTACAGTGATCATCCAGCCCAACTGCTTGACTCTTTCAGGGATAATCAAGTTAAAGCAAATTGTATTCAGACCATTGTCCAAATGCCTCCTAAATATTGATAGGCTTGGGACATCCAGCCCCTCTCCAGGAAGCCTATTCCAATGTCTGACAACTCTCTCAGTAAAGAAATGTTTCTTAACATAAAATCTAAACCTGCCCTGCTGCAGCTTTGAGCCATTCCTGTTTGTCTTACAGGATTCCAGAGAGAAGAGACCAGCACCTCCCACTCCACTTCCTCTCCTCAGGGAAGATTTTTCTCTCCTCAGGAGAGATTTAAAGAGTGAGGAGGCTGTCCCTCAGGCTCACAGAATCACAGAATATTCTGAGTTGGAAGGAACCCACAAGGATCATCGAGTCCAACTCTTAAAGGGCACCACTGCCTCCCTGGTCTCCCTGGTCGAACCCCTGGTCTCCTGCATGAGACGCGGGGACAATCACCACCGTGCTAAAGTGGATTTCTCATTTTCTCTAAAACAAACAAACACAAAGTTCGCATCTGCTCCTCATAGCACATGACTTCCAGCCCTTCCTCCAGCTTTGTTGCCCTCCTCTGGATTCATTCCAGGACCTTCACACCCTTCTGAAACGGTGAGACTCAGAACTGCACCCAGCACTCTGCATAAGACCACACCAGTGCTGAGCACAGCCATCTGACCCACTGGTGATGCCATGTTTGATGCACCCTAGGGTGTGGTTTGCCCTCTGGGCTGTCAGGGCACACACTGCTGCCTCACACTCTGCTGCTGCCCACCAGCACCCCCAGGGCCCTTTGCAGGGCTCTCCAGACACTCTCTTACTATTTATTCTTGTGCCCGGCATTACGTACTTTGTCCTAGGCACAGAATCCATTTGTTCCATGCCATTGACAATTGCCCAATGCTCCAACCTATGCAGATCCCTCTGCAAGACCTCTTGTCCTCCCAAAGAATCAACAGCACCTCCCAGTTTAGTATCAAGAAACTTGCTAATGGTGCATTCCGCTACTGCATCAAGATTGTTGATAAGAAGAATTGGCCCTAGAACTGAGCCCTGAAGCACTGATGGTGAACAGCCTGAAAGGCTACCTTTTCTTACAAAGCTACATACACTTCCAAAGCACAATATTTATTTATATCTGGGAAAAGGGTCTGTGCTTTTTGGGGGTAGAACATCTGTTATATAAGAGTTTACTATGACGGTAATTCTAATCAATGTGTGGATATTTCCTAAATTACATGCAAGTTTGTCTGGAGAAGCAAGAAAAATAAAGGAGCCAGAGGGGAAAGACTATAGTTAAGTTTGCTTAATTTCATGCCGAGCCACTATAGCATATTCAGAGTGATGAGCAGAAAAGCTAGCAGGAAATATTAATACATCAAAGGATTATGGGTTTTGATTACAAATGGATGTGCAGAAACTACTTGAAAGGGTTGTTAGCATCAATAACTTGTGTAAGATACATCATCATTGGTCTGCATATACATGTTTGAATTCTTTCTGATTGGAAACTGTATGGACTTTACAGGACCACTTTCCGAAGAACATCTGTTAGTGCAAATTATGGCAGGGTTGGAGAGCCACTACTAGCCTTTTTTGTTATGAAAATGGTGAATGCAATCGGAACTGTAAAAACTATAAACAGGTTTTTCATTCATCTAGAGCAATAGAATGTCTTCATTTCATTTAAAGGAAGCTTCAAATACGTATATGAACTATTGGAATACATACATATATTTTATCTGTATATCATTGTAGTGTATATCATGAACTTTGCAAGCTTTATAAAGTTCAGTTCTCTGAAATGAAGCATAATTATAGAATTGTCTGTAATACGTACAGACCTCTGTCTTCCTACTTTTGTGTTTGGTTTGGTTTGGTTATCCACACAAAAGCCTTTAACTTCCAGGACAATTGCCACTAGTTTGACATCTGTGAGCAATCTATTCTATGAATTCTTAGAAGTATTCACAGAAGTCCCATTTGAATTGCAGTTGGGACAGATCCAAGGATTTTGTGCTAAAATCCATGATGTTCTAGGGAATCAGGTTATCAAGCAGTCATGGCGTCACCAATGATTTCAGCGGAGCTCAGAACATTCCCTAGCAGCAAAAATATCTGATAGTGTGGTGCTATTGGCATGTTTAAGATATCTAGTAAGTTCTCTGAGGTAAGAGCCACATGATCCTGTTAAATTGCTCTTGAACCCTGTGACTGGCTCAGTGATCATGAGGAGACCAGCAACATACTAGAAATTAAGTTCTTTTCTGTGTCTGAGGCCAGACAAAAACAAGGAGCTTTGTCTATTTTTTGCATCATTCTGTTCCTGATACAGATTATTGTCAGAAAGACAAGTTTATTTGAAAAGAGAACACATTATTTTAACTGTGTTTTTCATGTCAAACTCCTAGAGTGCTTTTCAAGGGCTACCTGAGTACCTGAGATATAAAAGGACATGTTCTGTCCAGAGCTAGAGTCCCACAGCTGGTTCAGGTCTGGCCCAAATCCAGTGTGTCATGGAAAGTACCAAGTATTTTCTCAAGGACCTTGCTGAGTGTAATGTTAGAGGATGAAAGTGACTGTGAGTTGCTACATAAGACTTAGTCCCACTTCGGGACACCTGGTCATTTGTAAACCTCACCGTCCTTCATTGTGATTCTCCTTCTACATGGAACAATAGGAGGATTGTGCTATGCCAGAAAAGAAAGTGTAGGGCAAAAACTCTATAAAAGTGGTAAATTTTTGATTGCCTACAGTTTTTTGTTTATGTGGTTTTTGCCCACTTGAGGATGTTCATTGGTTTGTATAGATTTTTTCTTTGCTTGTTTGGTTTTCTGTTTTTAATAATAAGGCTAAGTAAAATTATAAGAGAGCTATCTATGACAATGGACCGGGTATTTGGTGGAGCATTGACACTGAAAAACCATTTTGGACTAGTAGAGGACATAAAAATCAACATGGTAGTCAATGTGGAATTTTTGGCATGCATATGAAAGTATTATGCAAGAGAAAGAGTGTAAATTGTTAATTAATATGTAAATTGCTAAAGGATCTGAAAAGTCAAAAAATTCAAGGGGACCCTAAGAATAAATCAAGGATTGGAAAAACAAGCCTGGAGCTGAAAAGCTTAAAAAGTACAGTTCATAGAAGAATTTAAAAAAAAAAAAAAAGGGTCATGTTACAAGCGTTAAGCCCCTTCACAAGGAGAAAACGTCAGCTTGGCACAGATCTTTAAAGTACCTGAGAATGACTCAACAAGAAGGACTGGCTTGGAGATTAAGCCAATGTTAATTTTAAACAAAAGGAGTGATATTATCTCTAAGAGATTAACTGGGGAACAAAATTCCTCAACAAACGGTAAATTCTTAATCCTCAATACTTTCTGGAAGACAAGCTCCATCTAGATATCTTTACCCAAATCCCTGCTATGTAGAGAGTTATAAGCATCTAAGATATTTGGATGGTCAGACTATGTGATATTAGGGTTGTTTCTGGCCTTAAATTCTAATAATCTCCTTTATTTTTAAAGAAGTAGTGAGCACAAACTCAGTATACATGATAACAGTAGTGACGAGGAAGGATAATGTGAAAAAAGAAGGGTAGGAACAGCTACATATGTATACCAAGATAAGAACTTACCATGTAAAAACATCACTTTCTGCCAAAATGGTAATAAAGAACATTTTGGTTTTGACCTTGTCCTTGTCATTCTACCCTGGCTAAAGCCAGAGGTGAGAACAGCCTATATTCTGAAGAGTTTGTCAATGCTGTGCTAGTCAGCTGGAGAGCTATTAAGTCAGTAGGAAAAATGCCTGTGTCTCATTAAACTGTTCCTTGTATGTTGCAGCTGAAACTTTTCTGTTCTTTGTGCTATCACTGTAATGTATCCTCCTTTCTTTTATATAATGGAGCACAGTTCCTAGAATCAGAGAATCATAAAATGTTAAGAGGTTGCAATGGACCTGAAAGATCATCTAGTCCCAACCTCCCTGCCATGATGTACTTTCAGTAGATCAGGTTGCTCAAGGCCTTACCCAACCCAGTTTTGAACACTTCCAGGTTTAGGGCATTCCCAGCTTTCCTGGGCAACCTGTCCCAATGCTTCACCAGTCTTAAAGTAAAAAATTTCTTCCTAAAATCTAACGTAAATTCCCTTCTTTAAATATGTACCCTTGTCTTGTCACTATGGTTCCTGGCAAAGAATCCTTTTCCAGCTTCCCTGCAGATATGAAAGGTTGCTATGATGCATCCATGCAACCTCTTCTCCAGGCTGAACAGACCCAACTCAGCCTGTCTTCACAGGGGAGGTGGTCAATAGCAGAGTTCATGTAACTCTAACCTAGATGTCTGTGAGTCTTCTGTGAGAGAAGACCTTGGCCTCCATCTGCCCAAGTGACAAAGATTAACGATCATGTAGAAATTGAGCTCTAAACATATTCTACAACTCTATATAACTCTATATTAACATCTAACATTAATTCAGATGAAACCAAGATTTAGTTTTTGATCTGGTATATTAACTCTGGTATGAACAAAGATCATCAGTCATATGAGGTGTTTTGCTTATACTTTGACTCCTTGCTTTAGTGATGCACACCTTGGCTTAATAACCACATACAAAGTTACTTCGTATAAGATTGCACCAAATAGTGATAACTTGCATATGTAGAAGATAATAAATCTAGTGAAGGATTTCTAGACTATGTTTAGACAGTATGTTGTGCAAGAAGTCGTTGCACAGTACACAACTAGTTGAAATACATATCATCACAGACTTCTGTTCTGACTATTTCTTGATATAGTCTAATATTACAGTATCATCTTGAGTTTTAGTGACTGGGACTAGTCTCATAACTCTTACATGCACCTCTACCACACATATTAAATGTATTTGCCTTGAAAGTTACAGAATTTAGGATTTTAGGCACAACTCTGTGTGACAGAGAGAGACCATCCTGTTTTACTAGAGAGTGGACCGACTACAGGAAGACCCACCCATGAAATAATTGTTATTCTACGTCCAAATGCAGATTCAGTAATTTTGTTTGACTGAGCATTTTCAACAATTATTATCTTCATATTCAGCTGATCTAACTTTCAGAAAAGCTGAACTCCTATGAATTCGCATGGAGAGGTTAGCTATAGAGCAATAGATATCACCGACACAGAAAACTTACAGTTAGAAGGAGGACATGTCTGCTAACCATCACTCACTATACTGTGAGTCAGTGGAGATAAATTACAAACCAGCAGACACTTATCACGATTAGTTTGAATCACCTGCTTCATTCCCTTCTGCTGCTGCCTGGAAAGTTCTATTGTGGTTTCAAGAATCCTAAGAACAGGCCCAAATCATCTGCTCAGCTACTTATGTGATTTTTTTTTTTTTTTTGGTAGTTACTGAACAATGTAATGTGTTTTATCCAAAGGTGGCAGGATTTCTGTGGGCAGAGAGGAACCTTACTGGAAACTCTTTTGAAGGGGTCCTTCGGTGTCTCAGAATGCAGATCACTATGTAGAGCAAGGGATTCTTTCTTCAAAGGTGAATCACTATATTCTGGAGATTTTTGGCAAAATTTGCTCTTTAGCTACTAGTCCCGTGCAAAAAAAATCTCAATAACTAATTTGCAAAGATGGTAACTGTGAAAAATCCCCCATTCAATAACATCAAGGTGGTTGCCTCACCCAGGGATGGATGAGCAGGCCTTACTGGACACAGTATTACAGTTTACAAAGTACATATTTTGGAGTTCACAGAATATTCTGAGTTGGACGGGACCCACAAGGATCATCGAGTCCAAGTCTTAACACTGTCTCCCTGGCGGGAATCGAACCCGGGTCTCCCACACACCAGGTGGGGACACTTACCACTGTACTAAAGTGGATTTACCTGGACAAGAAGAAAGAAAGACCACCTCTGTGTCAACTCCTTTCCAAGAAGTGATTTGCATTTTCCAGGAATCCATGAGACGTAACTTCCAGGAGTCTGACAAGTGATTTGCATTTTGCATTGTTTCAAACTCCACCCTTGATGACTTTACTGGTTCTTGGTGGGGGTCTTTGGTATGTGCTATTGTGCAGGTGTGTCTGTCTCTGGCCCGCTAAGTTCCCTGCTTGGGGATCTACATTTTGGGGTCCCCACTTTATAGACTTCCTGTTCTGCCTATATCTTGCTCATAACAAAAATCCCCATCATTTTTCTCACACTCCTTTCATGCAAATGGTTTAATTCCAAGCAGCATGCAGGAGTTTGCAGTGTGGGGCTCAGGAGCCAGAAATGTGGCATAGTTCAAGAAAATGTAATTAAATCAGGCAGACAAAGATGGCTGCATTAAAAAAAATCTATTACAAGGGCCTCTGTTAACTGATAAAGCGGCACTTTCAAATTAAATAAGTGAGACTCATCGTCTGAGCCAAGATCACAGAATCACAGAATCACAGAATATTATGAGTTGGAAGGGACACACAAGGATCATCTAGTCCAACTCACCATCTAACACACATACAGAGACCGAGAGCACATCCCAGAGTGGTAACACCAACCTAGATCCCTCACAGTCTAGCAGGCCACTCCGAGCCTGGGAATTCGAACAAGATATAGAGTTTTATGGACAAACTCCCTGACATTCAGAATGCAGCTGCATTCCAAGGTTGTAAATCTGGCCTAAGACCTGGCCTGAGCACTTACACATAGGGTCTGATATACACCCAGGTGTCAATGGCTTAGCTAAAGACGAGAGTTTAGGTGGAGTTAGGTTGATGTTTGTAGCCACTTGAACTGAAAATTAGTTCAAATGTCTTGTATTTCATTGGGGTTGGCAAATAAGTATGTATCTTCTCCAGAGATACGCTAAGCAAGTATCTCAAGTTCAGACAGAGATGAAATTCCTCAAGCCCTTCCTGTTCTCCACTCAGATCTCTGCTGCTGCCGTGTGTTCATTCAATCTCACTGCAGCAGAATGGCTACAGCACCCGCACCGCCGAGCTGCCTGCGGTCCTAGAGTAACCATCAAGACTGAGAGTTTAAATAAACTTTCCAAGTAGTCATTTGAGGTAGACCTTTTTGTACTGAGTTGTGCAAGACATCTCTCAGATCAGCAATTTTTTTTAGTGTTAGAAGAACAAAATAGACTGTTGTTCCTGTCTCAGAACAAATTTGTCCCATTTACTTAAAAAAAAATAAATCACCACCAAGCCTAAATCTTGAGCCTTTGCATGGGAAGTGATATGAAGGATTATTATCTGGATGGTAAAGAAATTTAGGTAGATTAATATGATTTAGGTCATTTTCAATTATCTCATTTTTAAATTTATCTTTTAATTTGTAGAAATTTATGTAAACAAGTTTCCAACTTAGGACAAAAGCCATTGGCCCTGTACACATGTGCTGCTTTAGATGGTTTTTTCTCCCTCTAGCATGGAGGAAACCTCATTCATTGAGTCCTCCTGGCCCTGTGGGATGAAAAAAAAATGCAAGTTTGTGTAAAGTAAGTGTACTATTTCTGTGAAACTATCAAGTTCAGTTTTTGCAGCCTTGAGAAGTTCGCATCCATCTGTCTACATCTGGCACCTTTTCCACATGCCATCAGGTTTGCTCCCATTTCAAGGTTGGTCTTGTTTTCTCAAGGACAATATCACTACGTATTTGGGGAGAAAGCGGAAAGGGAAGGGACACCCCCCTCCCCTCCCCCAATTAAAGCACTGTAAAAATAAACTGCTGCTCTTTTTGCAAAATCCATGCTGCTCAGATCTGTGTCCTGGACAAAATAATTCATTTATCTTTCCCAGACCATTAACACACCTGTCAGAACTGTTGTTATCTAAACTATCAGCCCGACCAATTCTACCTGGATTGAGGCAGCTGTTTGAATAAGATGTGTGAATCAAATGGCACCACAACTAAAGTGCTGTGTAGAAAGCTACAACTTTCCTGCCAAAGGGAGCAGATGCTCTCTTTGTTCAAATAAAAGCAAGTGAAGTTTTGTCCTTGTTTAAAGCCTGTGACACTGTTAGAGTATTTAAACAAACATACATGGAATGACAGCCTCAAAATATGGAAAGGCTATCCGGCAGTCAAACTGAAATCACATTTAGTGGACAACCTTCAGGCTTTAAGGATTGCTTTGAGGGTTAATAATAAAACAATAAAAAACTTCCTGGTATGTACTTCCAAGAGAAGTGACAAAACCTCATTGCCTGAGTCATTTTAATATGAATAATTGGTGAGTTATAGAATCAAATATCTCTGGCAAGAGTAAGTCTAGTAAGGCATGAGGTGAGATTACTTCCAGTATTGAAAGGTTGGAGAGACACAAAAGCAGGGAGCTTCTCCCTCTTCCCTTCCTTTGTTGACCTGGACATCATTACAGATTAATATGTAATAATATTTCAGAACATGGAAGTACCAGGCAAGTGGCATTTTGATAGTCTTCATTGTACTTGTAATTAAAATATATTCGATTTTTTTTTTTTACTGAAATGATCAGGTTTTCGCCATTCTCAAAATTGGGCTTTTGTTACTTGGAAAATATATCTTTAATGAAAACCCATAATTTCTTAATTCCAGAACAGTTCTAGAGCCATTACCGAAGTTCATCAGACCTGTACAACTATCCAGCCTTATGTGCACATATCCATTGTGATGACCACCTACTTTAAAAATCATTCCAAATAATATATAATATATTTTACAGAAGTTTGATTAACATTTTATTTAAGGGATACTGCATTTACTGCATCTTCACAGAATTTTAACGGTAGACTTTAAAAGTTTGCTTTAGGCATTTTAGCACCATGAACAACCTGCTGAGAATAAAGATGAGAGCACATTAGGCACAAATGAAAAGAGTTTTAAGGCAAAAGTAGAATTATACAGATAGTGATCTTATCCTTAAAGCAATATAATTGGTTAAGGTGGTCATAAAGAACACAGAGAGCTAAGGAAAACAATTGGGTGAACCCATGAGATTCAGGTAGAATTATAAGAGATCTTTCTGCAAAAATACAGTTCTGTAAGGCTACAAAACAGTCACCTCAAGAACAGAAGCCCAAGCATTTGTAATCTAAATGATGTAGACTTCAGAAATGGCAGAAAGTTTGATTTTGGACTACTCAGGGCAGACCATCATGAAATGACATTTCAGACATTCATGTATATTTTCTTCTGAGAAAAATGATTACCTTAAGTTGACCTTAGGCCTTATTTTTAATTTCCTGCATCTTCCTGTTCAAATTTTCAATTATATTCTGTAATCAGCTGCCAGCTTTCCTTTTTTCCTTAGTAGTTCAGATTTAATCTGAGTTCATTCTTGACTCTCTCTAGGAGTAAAACTGACAGAAAGATCTCATTAATTTTTCTGGAGGAACCTGCTAAACTGAGGAATGCTTACATTGCTGCCATCGACATTGCTATCTATTCCTAACACTGAAGACACAGTGTGCATGGAGAGATGGAAGGTGTAATGACGACTTCAGAACAGCCTCCTTTTCCATGAAGTACCCAGAAACCATGGAGGAACGTATGAACGGAACTTAGAAGACTTGGAACAAAGAGTTCTCCCATGTTTTTTTGGGATACTTATGGAGGATCAGGACCTACTTTCTATAATGGATTTAGGGTAAATGATAAGACCCATGTCTCCTTTCAATGCTTCACTGAGACTGACATCTAGATATACATACATGATACCTGTGTTTTTTCTTACTCAAAAAGAGAACAAAACAAAGGCCCTGGATTCTAACTGCAGATGTTTATATTACTTATTGAATCAGTAAGGAACTATTACAACCATTTAATCTTATCTGTCTTTTTAGTAAACCAGGTATCTTACTCCTGATAAAGGTGAGTAATAGAGAGCACCACCTAGTGTTTTGCAGAGCCAGTGAATGCTGAACAAGTGCTGACTACATATTCAAGCATACTCTAGTCCCCTTATAATACTACATGCTTTCAGCTCTTACTTCTTCAGTTTCTGCATGGCATTTTGCAGATGCAGGTCAGAGAGACAACACCTTTCGTAATTTGGTCCTTCAGCCTTTATATCTGTGGTGTAATACCTGTTGGCGAGACTCTCTGCTACCCCAATCTTGCCCTTCCAGCATGTTTGTCATTAACTGCAGGCTTGACTTCTCAATTTCCTAAGCACAGCCACCCATTAAAAGCAGGCAGAAGAGTTTTCATTCCCTCCTTATGAAAAACATGATGCTGCATGTTATATTTTCTTAGGATATCACCCTAATTTACCAAAGTTATTAAACGGATGAAGAAGTTTTCCTTTTTTTTTTTTTTTCCCTTTACATTTTGGCAGATAAAGCTGGCTGAGTCCATACAGGCAGAACCCCTGTGGGTCTCAGCATCAGAGATAATTACAACGGGCACACAGCCAACCTTTATTTTTCTTAAAAATTATTTATTTCTCTTAACAATGACATCTTTATTTTCAAACTTTCCAGAGGGGTCATTATGTATTGTATTCAGCTGAAGCTCCCATGCTGGGATAGAGCAAGATGAAAGGTTTGAATCTTTAATTAGGATTCTTTTTTTAACTAAATTTCCTGGTTAGAGCAGAAGGATGGGAATCAGAGAGACAGCTTTGTGTTCTGCCAGTGTATTTCCATCTGTCAGAAAGAAACAATTTGGTTACTGAATTTTGTACTAAGACAAGAATCAATGATCCAGTCTCCTTGAGACTGAGACTGGTTGATGAACTTGAAATGGGAACAGAAATCCAGATATAATGCCAGGAATATATGCTATTTCTGCATGGATCTCAGATGTCACATGCTAGCAAATGCTAAGGCCTGGTGATACAAGATTTGAAGGTAATTTGACACCTTGTACAAAGTCTAGTCAAGTGCAGTAAATGTGCAATAACCCTGGAATGCTGAATTACCATCTGAGGCAGAATTGTATTTCCTTTGTGACATTTTCATCAGCTCCCTAGTCATTTAAAAGCTGAATTATAGATCTTCTGGTTATGCAAAATGTCCGTTCTATAAAAGGTGAATCATTTATATATGTGTCTTGAGAGTTCTCAAGTGTCTGCTATCTAACCAAGTCTAGTTTGCTGATGCAGCAAAACTAATTTCCTGTAACAAATGTATTTATTTTAAGACTAAGAATGGCAAATTTTTATTGTTGCAGGCTCTGGGAATCTCTCCTGTTCCAGACCCTGAAGGATAACAAGCTATTCAGAAATTTCTGGCTTGCAGAATTTGTGGTATACATCAGAGGGGTAACGCCCCTTCTTGGACTAGTCTAGGCTGAAATACTTTTTTAGAAGAAAGCTTCTAGGTCCTGCATGTTTGAGTAATGGTCACAAGACTGTAGCTGCAGCAGAGAATAAACTTGCCAGGCTGGAGTGGAAACAGATGAATGGTGGGAATTCAGCAATGAATTTGATTTATTGATTTATTAATATTTCTCTAGGTGCAGTGGGGGGAGACAATCCTTTGTGTGACTGCCTTATAGGCTGTGTTAGAGGCAGCCCCAGAGCTTGTCAAATAAACAATGACATCTGAGCATAAGCAAGTATAAATGCTGAGCTGAAAGGACAGTATCAGGACACTCAAATGATCAAAAATGGCCCTGAACCACGTTAGAAATTCACTCAGAACCCCAAACAGTTAGTGAAAATCACCTCAAGGATGTTCTACTTTATTGTCCCATGACTCAGTTTCTTGATACCTCTGGAAACTGCTTTCGCTCCTAGACGTAACCTGTACCTACACTGTCTAAAAAACCTATGTATCTAAACTGTGTACTTATGATAACCTAAAAAGGCTGTAAGATAACTTTATCCGTGGAATGTACCCCCTTCTTAAGTCTTTTTTCACCATTTCTCATTCCTATTTCAATTGTTTGGATTGACATTTGGGGAAGATCACATTGTTATAACATTTGCAGACATATTTCAGTGTGTGAGAAGCAATATGGATTCAGACGATGATACTTTTCCCACTCTGAAACTCATTCTCACAGATGCCGCTACACAGACATGCCAGAGGGAGCAATGTAAGCAGTCCTGGGGAGGAGCCTCCTCCCCCAGCAAACACAATCCCTGAGAGGAGAATGCATCTGAAGTTCTTGTACATGAATACAGCCTTGAGGAGCAGTAGCACATATTTATTTTGTGGTTTTGTCTAAATTTAAGGGTGAACATTACATTTTACCCTGTGAATTTTTCAAGGAGGATGTCAGTTTTTAGAATACTTTCATAACAACTCTGTGCGTTGTGTGAGAATTGCATCCTCCTACTTCAGAAAAAGTTTGGAAAAAAGTAGGGAATATAGTGATTTATGTGAAAAAGCTAGATATGGTCTATCCGTGAAAACGTTCTTCATTTCTCTGTGTCTCAGTTTCTCCATATGCAAAATACGAATTATTTCAGAACCATAAACAAAGGTTGATGCAAAATTTGGTGAAGTAACGTTTTCATGTACTTGAGATACTCAAATAGAAGCTATTAGAGAAGTGTAAAATATGAGTGGGAACAGAAGTGGAATAAACAAGGCGCTAAAACACTTTAATGAGAAATGCTGACAATGAATATTGTTCATTCTGAGTGGCAATTCATTTCACAGTTGTAGTAGCTATCTTTGGGTCAAAACAAATTGAACCCTGTGTGGATAAGAAAGTAGAACAGATCTTAGGGTCCTTCTCACAGGACAAAATTCAGGCTGTCTTCTACAAAGTCACTCCTAACATAAAGCAAATTTTGAGAAATTTCTGAGACTTTAAAAAAACCTTACACTTAATTGCCCTCATTTCATGCATATTCTTTACTTGTTCTCATGGGAATCTTTGGAAAATCCTGTATTTTCCCAAGTATCGCTCAATTTTTTTCTCTAATAAAATTTCTGTGGCTATGTTGTGGACTTCTAATTGTTGAAGTGCTCCTGGAACATTTGATATGATGTGATAGACAATAAGGAAATCATGTGTTGCAGGAGAGGCTCCTCTTCACAGTGTTATGATGAAAGAAACCATCAGTTTGGTGACGGCAATAACGGAAAAGGGAGATGATGTCAAGAATCCTTGGGCCACTGAGTAAGTTTTGAGGCACAACAGTTAGGATGCCATCTACCTTTGGGCTCAACTGATGTGATGTCTACGCTAGCTGTGTGTCTTTGCATCTATCCTTTTCTTCCTCTTTCTATCAATTTGTCTAATCAGTAGCATGTCCATATGCTTTTCTCCAGAAGTTTGGTCTTCATCAAAAAAAGGAAATAGTTGTTAGTTCATGCACCCTAGAGGAACTGTTACCCACGAGTCTGAGCCTGCAGGTAACCTGACATAGTGAAAAGAAGCACCAAACCTTAATCCCAGGTGTGAATTCTGTAATATAATGGTATCGACAAGAGCTGTTAATGACTTCCCTATCACCCATTACAACACTAATACAACTAATCTGAAACTTCATACCGTATTTTTTCCTGTACTCAAGAACTCTTTATATGCAACTATGAAAAAATTCTGCAACATGAACTGTGAATGGAATTATGCAATACGAAGTTGTCCTGGTTTAGGTTTTTTGCTGCTCTGGCAGTGAGGGGGTTAACAGCTCAGCTCTTGCCTGGGCCTCAGTCGCTGCCATGGCATTCAAAGTTATAGAGATAGAGACGACTCTGTGAATAAACATATTTGGGAGAGAACAGAAAAAACTTAGTAGTAAAATGTAGACTGCCGGATCAGGACGTGTGTAAGAAGCTGGAAACTATGAAGGTCCGCCCCCCCGGCCTACTAGAGAGGGGGTAGGAATGTTCTTCCAGGCATCCCGCTGCTGCTCGTGGAATGGACCANACTTTATGAAAGGGCAGAGAGATGGTTCCTACCCTGGATCTGGTCAGAAATAGCAACAAGTCTGGTTTTACCCCTATCCCTGTTCCCCCTTTGTCTCCTGGTGAAAAAGGGAATATGAGATCTGTTGTAAGAGAAGGAGGGGTGGGGGGAAAAGGTTGCCTTTTAAATGATGCTTCCTTCACAGTTCTGATCTTGTTAGTTAGTAAATAAATCCTTTATATTCTTTACTTGTAGTTTGCCTTGTTTTTTTGCCTGTGACCAATTTCATTTTCCAGTTTTCCTCCTGCAGGAGAGGTTGTGGGTGAGTCTCTGGCATCCAGCCAGGGTCAAACCACGACAGAAGTTCTGTGGAAACAAAGTCAGCATAAAAGTTTTCTAAAAAATCTCCAAAGAGCACAGTGTGCAAATGTAACTATATTGTTAATAATGTTTTCTTTTCAAATGGACCTCTGTTTCTGTGGGTTTACACATATTATAAGGTTAATACTTGATTGCAGCCATGGCTCCGTAGTTTGCCCCTTCAATTAATACAAAAGTCTGGGGATATAAAGTTTTAGGTGATTAGCAGACATTTCAAAACACCGCTCACTTAAAAGTAGAGTAGAAAAAAGAAATAATTATTACATGTTTGCTAACACTCAGTAATGCTCTCTCTTGACACAAAACATCTATCCATCTATCATAAGAAAACTCTCCTTGAAAAACCACTGGTGCCAGGATTTGACAAGATTGAGAAGATTAGTACAGTGCCTTCTTGCATGAGAGAATCACCTTTTCATTGTACTGTTAATCTGAATTACCCCTGAGGAGCAGAAAATCTCTGCAGGACTAATGGAAAGGAATGCAAATGCAAACCTCAAACAGTTGTTTTAATTTCTGTTTTTCATATCTGTTTTCATTTATCGAAATTCTATAGTTTACTTGTTGTATTTCTTTCTATAAAGTTGGAGTTTTCCCTTAAGATGCTACTGGGCTGAATTGTCATTTCATAAAAATTGGAGTAGTGCAATAAATACCAGCAGTTTATTTATTTTAGATTATGATCTGGCCACCCTATTTGGTATTTGTCAATGCCATAAACTATAAGCATAAGGAAATGAGTTTAGAAGAGGAATCTACTATTTCTTTTTGTACTGACTCTTCAATTCCTTTTCAGTCAAACATCTGTGTGGTGTATGTATGCATATTCCTGTGGCATGTGTACATATATAGGTATACACTGTGTTTCTATATGATTGTACTATGTGTATGTTAGAATTTATTGCAATTTCTTTCCTGGTAACATCAAAATGTACTCCTACTGAAACTAACATCATAGATCTTTCCATCCCATTGAGTTTTCAATATTCTCCTTTAAAACTGTTACTGTACCATTGTGTAATTTCAAATTAAGAAAGCATGAAAGCTTCCAAAGAGGGTCACTTATCCCTCCATGTACATGCTTAATAAAAGCAACTTTTCAAAGTTAGACACTTTTCAGATGAAATCTGCTACAGATGGTCGTCTAATCTTACTCTTGATTACTTCACTGTAAACATAGTGACATTTCATTGAAGTAAAGGCATTTTAAGTAAACTACATTTATGAGGAAAAAAAACCTGTTTAAATAGAGCCATTATGAGGCTGATGAACTCTTTACATCCTACTCATGCTATAAAATAAGATTGAAGTGGGACACAAGCCTTGCACTACTTCTCTGTGCACGATGAACTTCTCTTACTTACATGATGAATTCTAAGTAGGTAGATCCACTCAGGTTCCATTTTGCCCTGTTAATAGACACTGTAAGTAGGAGCTAAGATTATAAACAGGAGTTAAGATCAGTAGAAACTATTACTTTCCTTTTATTTTGTCCTTTCTAATATTTGTAAATAATTATTTTTTATGCTTCCATTTACATTTCATTATATAAATAGTCCTTTTTCTCCATCCCCCAAAATCAAGAGGAAATTTCTCCTTTAACTCTTTAACTTTCTCCTTTAACTCCTTTAACCAAAATGAAACATTGAACCCCCACACCCCTCGTTATCAATTATATTTCTGGCTGTATGACTTTGCAGAAAAGAGTCCGGGGGCCCTGATGGACCACAAGTTGAACATGAGCCAGCAGTGTGTCCTTGCCACAAAGAAGGCTAATCTTGGACTGCATTAGGCAGGATGTTACCCGCAGATCAAGGTAGATGATTCCTCCCCTCTGCTCAGCTCTGGTGTAGTACCATCTCGAGTCCTGAGTCCAGTTATGGGCTTCCCAGTACATGAGGGACCTGATGCTGCCACACAGAGTCCAACAAAAGGACAATCTAGTGACTGGAGGTTTTTTCCTCTGAGATGACGCTGAAAGAGCTGGGACTGTTCAACATGTACAGAATTCTGAAGGGAGTACTTAAAGAAGGCAGAGACAAGCTCTTTCAGTGGTGTCCAGTGACAGAAAAAGAAGGAATCAGCACGAACTAAATTACAAGAGGTTCCAGATGAAACTGTTTTACTCTAAGGGTAATAAAGCAGCGAAGCAGGTTGCCTAGAGAAGTTGTGACTTGCTGCATTTTCTGTAATTTTGAGGCTGTAAGTCCAAAGCAGTTTCTTACTTTTAAAATTGTTCATAGGTTTGTGTGTCTTATGCTCTTTTCTACCCAGTCTGGAAGTTATTACTCCCTTCACCCTCTCCTCTGAAGAACATAGATCTTTCATATGCTCTGTCTTTACTCTCCGCTATGACTTGATTCTTGTCAAAACCATTTTCTCTCCTTCTCATGCTAACCCCCTAGATTCCTCTACTATTTTGCCTTCAGCAAATAATTCTGGAATGTTGTTGTGAGAATTTCAAATGAAGTGGTGGCGTGTAACTGGAGACATTTGAAGGTTATTTTTCAACCTTATGGTGAAAAATAGACACTAGTACACTTAACACTTGAAGAAAACTTAATTAGTTTTCCAGTTTACATTCATTGGGTTAAGGATTAAACTACTTCTTTTTGACTATGCTGCCCTCTAACCAGATGAATAAACAAGACAGAGGAGATCCAAGAATACTTGATCTAACTTGGTATGCCAAAAAAATGAAAAAGCAGGGGAAATTGATAACTAAAACATTAATGATGCAATTACTTAAGAACTTAAGAGTGGATCAGTATTGTGGGATCTTGATTATGATGGATGAATTTGAAAAGAGGACTGCAAGGGGTGCATGTTATTTTTTATTTCTATCATCAGATTAAAAGTCCTGGTAATTCACATGGTTACTTGCCCATGTGAATGCGATCAAAGATCCCAAGAAGGGCTTACAACCCAGGAATAGCCAGATGCTTGATTCTTCTGACAAGGTCCTGAACAAAAAAAGGGAAAACTGTATCTAGGGAGGAACTGGCAGACACTGATAGATTTTCTTTAATTCAGGTTGCTCTTGCAAGCATTCAGTTTGAGATTTGGATAGCAAAGCTCTCATCAAATTGATCTTATGTGGTCCTAACCTGACTATGGGCCATTTTATGGTCTATTAGATTCATAATACTGATTAAAGACCACTTAGCATTGCAGAATGCCAATATGTGTCATTACATGATTCTATAAAGATCCATTTTTTGAAAACTTTCATCTAGTTGTAGTCCTTGACAGATGGAAAAGAAAAAAAAAAGGGTGCATTTTCCATCTACATAAAATGTGTTTCCTAAAAAAAAAAAAAATTATGTCAGAAGAATCGAAATCTCTTAGTAGTTAAAGAACTCAATTGAGAAAGTCCTACTATCATCTGTGGGTGAAGGTGTTAGTGTGAAAGGCTGGTTTTCTGTCCATGAATAGTATCAGTGAGCCTGGTTTTGCCTGCTGTTGATATTCTCCTCTTAAAAGAAAAGCCCAAAAATGTGATGAAGAAAAGAAACATAACAATGATGGGAGGACTAAACAAGATGTCTGACAGTGAGACATTGAAATATTTCAATTTTCTAGAGTATAAAGAAGTGGATATGTGACCTAATGGCGGTGAAAAATGCAGAAATAGCATATTACAAACAGCTCTTTGTCCTAATTGGGTCGTGTACAAAAAGTGTCAGGTACACAGCAATTAAAAATCTCGTAGCCATGGGGAAAAGCAGTCCAAGATATCTTGTACGTTCACTATTCCTGAATTAATCAAGATTAGATGCCTTTTTAACAAAGATTCTTTAGTCAAGTGTAAGGTAAACTTATCAGTGGGTCAAGAGGTGAAATGTAATACGTATTCCTGAGGGTAAAGATCAATGTTCCATCTTCTGCCTTAATTTCCACGGCAATATGCCGGGATTTTTTTATGAGAAGACTTTGTATTATTTCTAGTACTTTGTATAACCTGCAGATGGTATTTGGAGGTCCCATGTGCAGACTTTAGTCCACAAAAGGAGGGCTTATTCAGAGGATCTAAATTCAGGATATGAGTTCAGATGAAGAGAAGACATTTAGTGTCCTAATTGGTAGTCTGATAAACTGATCTTTCAGTTCACAAAAATATTTTACCTGTCAACTATTGCTTCTCAGTACAAACTATTTTTACTGGAATACTCTTCATTGGGGAAACCCACATTTGTTTACCTTGATCATTGTTATTATTGTTGTTGTTTAATATTAGTTTGTTCTTGTTATGAGTCCACAGAGATGACGGGTTAAATTAGCAAGTTTTTCAACCTATAGCAGAGACAGTAGGGTACATTATAATTAGTGGCAGTTGACTAAAAGGCCACATTACTCTGTCCATTCAACAAACAGAGTCATGGAAGAAACCAGAAAAAAATCTCAATATATTTTCATGAATCTGCATTTTCAACTGACGATATTTCAAGAAAAGACTCTTCTCATCACCCAGAAAAGGGAAATGAAATATCTAAGCTCCGAGGCTTTTTGAGGCAGTTTCGTATTTCGGGACACCAGGACATTTCAGGTCTTTATTTCAGGACACCAGAGGGAGCAATTCCTCTCTGAACAGCTCCCAGTTACAGACGGGCAAGGTGTAGAAGACACGGCGATTACTCATGAGCTCAGGGCAGCCCTTTCAGTAACATTGAAGTGGAACAGCTTCATACACGGAGCACGATGATCTTGAATGCCACAACAAAATGTAAATTCTGAGAGAAGTGCCATTTTTTCTGTATAGTTTAGAAAAGTGAAGGATTAAACTAGCTTTTTAGCAAGGCATGAGGTTCGCTTTTCCATGCTGTTTTTTAATGATATCCAGAGATTCGAATTTAGTAGTAGAATGGTGAGAAAGGGAGACAAAGGGAGGATAGATTCAAGCTGGTTACCCTCACTTAGAGTAGTCCTCAGGTAGACTTGGCTGGAATTCCTAACCAAGAGCTGCTGTAGGGGCAGCTCTATCCTTGTTTGCTCAGTAAAGTTCCTTGGTGTTGCTCGTCATTTCCCACCACACCTACAGGTTTCATTCAGCTGCATAACATACAAATTGTCTGGGACTCAGGAAGGTACAGCAGCTTCATTCTTTCTAGATAGCCCTAGGTGCTGAATATATTTGCACTAAACAGATAGACTCTTCCAGCATTTCTCTGCATTAAGCAACTTGTGCTGCCTCAATTAGCCGTAACACAGCGTTGTTGAAGCATGCACTAAGTTTACATACCTCAGTTAAAGTAAACCCCAAACAAACAGAAAAAACAAACAGGGACTGCACACCATTTCACCTGTACATGCGCTGAGGATACTTGGATGTGAAACACAGAAATCACTGTGTAAGTCAAACCATCACTGAACCTTCCCTCAACATCATTTCAGGCATGGATGCAGAAATCTTAGTTTACATCCTTGTCTTTGAACACTCTGGTGAGCGGGGCCTGCTTCTGACATAAACATGTCACAGCTTAGTGAGGCAGGGAGTGCACAGGCACGTAGCTCCTGGATGAGAAGTTCACTTGGCTGCAAAAGCAGCATAGGTGGGAACTTGCTTGCCCAATGTGCTCTTTGGCAGCATAATACATTAAATGACATATTGGTGCAGATCCAATTATCTGTCTGAGAGGATCTCCAGCAACTGACACCAAAAAGACAGGTTCAAGGAACTCATCAGGAATAATTATAAAACAGCTTGCCTTAAGGTGAAGTTTCTTCCTATTTCTAGACAGTGAGAAGTTTGTGTTCAAGCTATTAGTTTTTGTAATATATTCTTTTTAACTATAGGTGTGATTCTTCTGAGCCTTAATACAAATGTTCAGTGCCCTCAAGGTGGTCTCTGCATTGATCCTTGTGCATTTAACTTACTTACTAGTCTTACACACTGCGTATTACATAAATCACATGGAGTAAAAGTGAGCAATAATTTGTTTATCTCGCATTGCCTCTCTGCCAAAGAATATGGCTCTGTAAGAATTTCTGGCATTGTTTCTCACTGTTTTGGTGAAAGCAGGTATCAGATGCCTAAGTGAGCCCCACTCCTTCCCTCCTGATTCTCATCCCTACCTGTTCAGGGTGCTTATGTGCTCATATACTGCAGGACATCCCAGATGATTGTGGAAACAGAATATAGGATTTCTGATTTCAGTCCATGGAGAAAAGTAAGATCAGGATATTTCTAATGCTTTTGCCATGACTACCTTTCTTTGATGCTTGCAGAGTTGAGGAGCAGTAAGATGAAAAATAACACAAGTTGCATTGCAACATTAGAACCTTTTAATCCTAAACTATGAAGAAAATAATCATTTAAAAATAGGGAACGCACTAGGAATAAAAAGAATGGAGAGACTTCTTAGAGAAAAGAGTTGCTCATTTGCACTTAGTTTGTGATGCCAAGCCTGTCCCCCTGCAGTTCTAGTAACAGGTATGACATTTTGACAATTGGAAAGTATCATAGGGAGATTTCAACATGCCTTAGAACAAGAGAAAGAGGAGATTTATGGTGGCAAATCATTACATGCCTTCCTTGGTATAGGAGGTAAATCCCTTTCCTTTGACTACAAAAACAATTTTGTCATACATTTCACATGCTAAAGTAAATGTTGTATTGCCTGAACTACCACCAAGCAGATTAATTCACAGCAACTCCCCGTAAGAGACTTCTAAATCACATTGCCAAAAGAATAAGATTCAGACAAGGTTCCCATTTTATCTCCCATTGCATGAAGAGAAAATGTATTTTCTGCATATAAGTTTCCACTACACTGAAAAGAGGCCGTAGAATCTGAACTAGATGGTTAATCTCTCCACTGATCCTGACCTCCCAAGGTATGGAAAAGAAAAGCTGCTGTGTTTCCCCAAATGACACACAGAACTTCTACAATACACTCATATATGAAGATGCATACATGCACTGTTGTCCTCTGGTGAATATATACGGAAGGTGCTAGAGACCACAGATTCCCCTCAACATCTTGTGCTCAATATGCTTTCTGAAGAGGACACCACTTGTTCTGTCTCAGATGCCGTGGGTGGAGCTGACAGTCAGTCAGCATATATGTGACTGAATGTGTGAGTATTACAAGTTTCCAGAAACCCCTTTAAAAGCACAGACTGAAATTTTCTAGAGTTGGACTCTTGTCTGATGTGTGTTCGCTTTTTTTTGAGGTTTTTTTGACTTTCATTCTCTCTTTGTACTGCCATGAATGTTTTATTCATGTTTCCTTGTATTGTTTCGTATTCTTCGCTATCTTGAAAGAATGTACTGCTATTCTCCCTCTTCAGCTAAAAAAACCCCACCTGATAATGTTCCTCTAATGGTGTAACAAAGAGTCTGAACTATGTCGGCAATTCTAGAGCAACTACTCTGGACCACCTTCCATCATGTTACTGGACTTTCCAATCACTATTAAAAGTGGCTTGTTGGTCTTCAATTGCTTTGTTGACTGGGGGAATCCTTAAATCCATACAGGAGCAATATCTGAAGTTGTTGTGATATTCTAACCTTGACGGTTGGCAAAATACAGTAAGTTCCTGACTAGTTCACAGGAAGCAGATTGGAACAGCTGGGGTGATTTCCTCTCTAGATACAAAAAAGGGCGGCATCACTGGGGTCTTGTTTAACAGGCCCATTTCCATTTCCTTTCCTCTGTGTTGGGGAGGGGGACAGGTAGTAAGGTGGACATTTCCATTTCTCTTCCTATGTATTGATGAGGTAGTCAAGTATATAGTTTTCCTCAAGTGTATGAGGTTTCCTCTCATGCTGAGCTCCATGTTTTCTTACTCTCGCAGAGGGATAGAGAGATACAGTCCTGAGGCTCTGCCCCTTCTCAAAGCAAATCTTTCCTTAATCAGATAGTAGTCTGTTTGAAGGGATACATGAGCTCTGCCATTCTAGTCACTCTTATGTCCCTCTACCAAACAATATAGTTGATCTCAAGAACATTGTTAGTTCTTTTTTAAAGGACTGAAGTGACTTGTGGGACTGATACCAATCCCTGATCACTCTTGTCAAAAACTTGTGAAAGAGTTTCACCTCCCTCTTTCCAAACATCTATTTGGAATTGACTACTGCAGGTCTGCATTTTCTTAAAAAACAATATTCAAACAGCTGTGCCCAATGGCTACGTTGAGAAAAAGAAGAAATATTTTTCAACAGCAAAAGACTTTGTATTTTTTTGTTATGCTCTTCAATATCTGTAAGGGGGTCAGAAGAGATCAAAACACATATTCTGGGTACTGAGGATTTCAGAGTATCACAACTTATGCCTTTCCTCACAAGAACGGGCTTGTGAGAACCAGAGCCGATTTGTTTCCCTCCCCATTTGCAGATCTATTGGGATGGATTCTAGGAATCCTTATTTATCCATTCTGTTGCAGTCTCATAGAAAGAGATGCGTAGCACCAAGGATGGACTGTTCCTTACGTAGTAACAACAAATTAGTAACTTCCATCATGGAACAGACCCAAGAACTGCACATGAAATAACATTGAATTCTGAGCCCTTTACTCCCAACCTCTTTATCAGGTGACGTGTTATTGCTTACCACATATCATGCACTAACTGGAACTTCAGTTTGTGACTGAGCTGGCATACCAAGTGATGGCCTCATGCACATCTCCATCTGAATAATAACCTCGCACACCATGATGGCATTCTTCTAAAAAAATGCTATTTTTTGTTGCCTTTATTATGTCTTTGTAGCCTTGCCGGGCTGTCAGCCATAGATAAAGTCTATTGATGACTTCGTAAAGCTGTCAGATACATTTTGTTGGCAGAGAAGAGGCAACAGGTTCTTGTGATCTGTCCAAGCTATTATTCCATCTCTGCCCCATGCTATTATAACCTTCCCACCCCAAACCCTTTCCCAGCATATGATGTCAGCCACATTTAATTGTCACCAGTCATTTAGCTCTGCTTTCAAATCATAGCAAGCCTTTGTTTTTGTTCATGGAACAGGACATGTAGTGTGCACTCTCTGGGTGCATTAAGTCTTCAAGTAGCATACTGACACTTTTTTCTTACAGTGAAAATCCCTCTAAATTTCCCCAGAACCTTTCCAGAGTTTGCGACTAGTGGTATAAGGATGATGTAAACATCACACTTCAACTGGTTCAAGTTGATTCAAATGGACTCGCATGAGCTGGATGCTGTTTAGAATCTTCTTCTGATGACCAACAAGGGTGATGCCAATACGCTGGATATCTCTGCAAAGCAAGAGAGGACATGGAAATTGGTAAAATGGGCTGCTTATTCTGGATGGTCTCAGTCCATTTTGCTGTAGATCTGAATCAATGTGTATAGATATATATGCACGTATATCTGTCTGAAAAACAGCTGACAAGGCTTCTGCTTTTGCTTGATGAATGTATGTGGGTGTGAAGGGGGTGTTGGCAGAACTTGGTAGATACAAAAAGAAGCAGTGGAAGTGGGCCATGAAAAGTATTAGAGGGCTGGAACTCCTCTCCTATGAAAAAAGGAGAGTTGGAGTTTTTCAGTCAGGAGAAGAGAAGGCTCCAGAAAGATCTTCTTGCAGCCTTTCAATATATATAAACAGGGCTTACAAGAAAGACGGAGAAAGACTTTTTACCAGGCCCTGTAGTGACAGGATGAGGGGCAACAATTTTAAACTGAAAAGGGGTAGTTTTAGAGTGGAAGTAAGGAAGGGTGGTGAGATGCAGAAACAGGTTGCCAGCAGAAGCTGTGGATGCCCCATCCCTGTAAGCATTCAAAGTCAGGTTGGACAGGGCTCTGAGCAGCATCATCTAATGAAAAGTATCCCTGATTATTGCAGGGGTGTTGGACCAGATGACCTTTGAAGGTCACTTCCAAACCAGTTCTATGATTCCAAGAATGTTCCTTTTCCTGGCTCCTGTTTTGTACATAACACTTCAATCCAGTATATGGTGTGGCTGATTCTACACGTCTACTTAAAAGTGTTTACTACCTGTAGTAGCTGTCATGAACATTTTGATTTAACAGCTTTGTTTGCAACAACTGTTTTCTAATGCACACTGGATCAGTATTAGTGCTTATTGAAATCAACTACAAGTCTATCATGGTATGGATGATGTCCAAGGCCCTATAAGGAACTTTGCTGCGGCTTCTCTCTCTTTTTTCATGTGTATGTATCATCCATATAGCCCTTACTGAACAGTTCTCAGACTGCTTTCACTTTCTGCACGGAAAACTCAAGTGTCTGGTGTCCTTTGCTCTCTGTGCCAATACTTACTCAAGAGTCATGCGTGATATGACATCAAACGTAATCAGACCAGCCTGGTCAAAATTCTCCTTGTAACGGCCCATCTTGATAGCATCCAACCACTCATGCGCATTACTGAGTGAAGGGAAATCTGGAGGACAGTTGCTCAGGAGAGGCTGAGATGGTCTGCAAAAGAGGCAGGTTCCAAAATCCAAG
The DNA here is from genome assembly GCA_013390025.1 of Pitta sordida. Lineage (NCBI taxonomy): Eukaryota > Metazoa > Chordata > Aves > Passeriformes > Pittidae > Pitta > Pitta sordida. Next base: position 57,849 of record WEKX01016187.1, on the reverse strand, counting down.
GTATCAACTTTGACTGACCAAAAAAATAAGAGTTATGAGAGAGAGAGAACAAAACCTCTGAAGAGTACAGAATGAAGAACAGAATGAAGTCCCTCCTTGATGTGATATTTCAAAGCAGCCTGTGTCCCTTTTTCTGCCTGAAAACAATCAAGTAACCCAAGAAATTGATCCTTTCTTCCCACTGCCCATATTCACCCAGGCACATTCTCTTCTCATTGCCCAAGATCTTTCCACACTCTCTGGGTCTAAACCTATTAGGTGGGCAAACAGCTGCAATGAGAAGGTTTCTGAAAGAGAGACGAGACCTTGTATACCTTTTTACGTTTGTGACTAACTCTCCCTCTCCTAGATGCTTCACTTGGATCAGACAATGGGTGCGCTGTTTCAGCTTCAACACCCATCAGATAAAAGCATAGCAGTAAAAGGACAAAGAAATGACTATTCACATATGGCATTTGCTCTTTTCCTCATCATCTGAATTTGTCCCAAAGCTATACCAGTCTTTATGTGCCGCTTTTAGTAAACTGGAAATCACCAGATACTCTTCCTCTCCCTCAGCTGCGGAGCACATTCCAATGAGACTAGATTCATAAACACGGCGAAAAACCCTCCAGGCCAGCAGGATGTAATTTCATCATCAGCCCAACAGCCATCTAACCTTGGCACCATTTACTCCCTCGAGACTTCTCCTTTGCTGACTTTCTGCCCCTTGCTCCATCAGGCTGCAAAATGCAGTGGGAAAATATGTGATGCACACTGCAGTTCTAACTATTATTATCTAGAGATTTCCTTCCCTCCATAAGGTCTCCTTTTCCTGCATCATCTCTTACGGTCAGTATTGTGCGATCACAGAATATATGCAGCTGCACCCTGATGTCTCCCTCCCCTCATGCCTCACTAATTTGTCCTCAGTGCAACTTACCAAGATTTACCTCCTGTCACATTCAGCACTCACAACTCCTCATTACCCATTAACTGACTCAGGATGCACATTTCTTCCAACACACTTCCTCTTTTTTTTCCCCCCTTCCTACTTGTTCCTAGTCTCAGATGGCAGAGTTGGGGAAAAAACTATACAGACTGATTTCTTTGTTTCTTTTCCTCTTGATGCCTACCTAGAAACAAGTCCTATTATTTTGCATTGAATCTTCATCTCACCTGCTGGTCCCAGTGCCAATAGCTTTGAGGGCAGATGGCTTGCGAATCATTTTATCTAGGGCACTGACTATTTGTTCAAATTTAGGTCTCTGGACCCGTTCCTTCTGCCAACAGTCAAGCATTAGTAGGTGCAAAACAGTTGGGCAGTCTGGGGGTGGTGGCAGGCGATAGTCCTGGTCAATGGCATTAATTACCTGCAGGAAAAGAAAAACAAAGCTTTATCACAGCTGAGAAAATAAAAGAAAAAAGGCCTTCAATCACTTGGTGTGTGAGGCTTTCCTGTTTGAATTGATACAGGACAGAGAGGTGGATATGCATTCTCACAACTTCTAAAACTTACATCCTGATTGGACATGTCCCAGTAAGGCCTCTCACCATAGGACATCACCTCCCACATGACAATGCCATAGCTCCAGACATCACTGGAGGAGGTGAACTTGCGATACTGGATAGCTTCAGGGGCAGTCCAACGGATAGGGATTTTGCAGCCCTAGAAAGCAGACAGAAAGCAAACATGATGATAGTGAGAAAAGGGCTATTTGTGAAAATTAAATCACTGAAAAAATCATGTGTTAGTAGCACAACACAATTCTGGGCATGGGGTGACAGTTGATTCTGTCTTGTTGACATTGTTTGTTTAAATTCAAACTATGTTCAAGGTTTTAACATTGTTTTACTGGCAAATCTAGATGAAAATGAACCAATAATCCTTTCTGCTACAAATAGCATGATTCTAACTGTCATAGCTCTATTTTGCAGCATTTGAAAGTAGCGTATAGTGAAATCCTCCTGAAAGTCACAATCATTTGGAAATCTAAAGCCATTTAAATAATCTCAGCCTGCAAGATGAAATATCATTCAGATGCTAGTTCTTCAAAATGCATATATCTAAAAATTGTTAAATTTTTCAGTGACTGAATTCTTCTGCATTCCCTTCATCTTTAACCCATCTGTTACACTCCCACCCCTTTTTGAGTATGTGTACCAGTTATCAGAACTTCACAGGCATGAAGTTCATTTGATGATTGGTTATAAGCCCTTAAATATAATTTATCTTTTCTCTAGGAAAAAAACAACTCTTTCGTCATAGGGTAGTAGTGTAGGATTTCAATTGCTCTTTCAGTCCTTTATCCTTTCTGTGAAAACATAATGAAAGAGGGAAGATAACAGCTATATCAGGCTATGTGGTTTGCCCTCTCCACCATCATGCCATGAAGAACAGCATGGAGAGGACATGGTAAAGTGAATCAGATTTCACTTTTTTAGTTTTTTACTAGTTTGGAAGAAATAGCCCCAAAGATAGAAGGCTCTACTCCATCATTCTCTTGTGGTTTCAAGATAGACTAAAAAGGGGACACCAAATCAAGGAGGAACAAAGGAAAAAACTATAGCTGTCAGCACTGCAGTAACTCATGCCATTGCAAAAACTCACCAGACCTCCAGTATAGGTGGGATTAGAAGCATCATCCTCCAGGAAGCGGGACAAACCAAAGTCTGACACCTTGCAAACAAGGTTACTGTTGACTAAGATGTTACGTGCTGCCAGGTCACGATGCACATAGTTCATGTCTGAAAGGTAGCGCATGCCAGCAGCAATCCCCCGCAGCATCCCCACCAGCTGTAACACACTGAACTGTCCCTCTTTCTGCTGCGAGAAGGCAAACAGAGCATTATGACCAAAAACCACGAAGCCAACAGGGAAGATTAACAAAGAGCAAGGTAATGAGGTGGATTTATGAGGTTAGAGAAGATAAATCTTAATTTCAGACTGATCTGAAGGTTCAAGGATAGCAAATAAGAAAGTAAGGTGGGATTAGAGCAATTAATGCCAAAAGAATTCAGTCACAAGTGATCTTTTCTTAACGCAAATCTCCCCTTGTGGCCACATGCTCCTTTAGCATCCTACGCCCAGTCACGCTAACTACTAAGATGGCTAAATGAATGGGAGTAGACAAATCTGCTGTTGTTAAGATCTTTACAATGGGCTCTATGCAGTTGTACAAAAGGGGTTCATGTGCTCCTCAAAATGAACATGCCAAAGCGTTTGTGATTGAGTTAGCATATGAATCAGTAAAAAAGAGAAGTGAAGCATCTATACTACTCTAAATTTACATTTCATTCCTAGGAAAAGCATTGAAAACTCTTGAGTCCAAAAATAACTGCAAGTTACATTACTTAATTGCAATGTTTAAAGTTGAAAATATTGTGTGGAATGAAGTCTGAAAAACATTACTGGAAAGGCAATTTTTGGAACATGCACATAGGAAACTGAAAGGCTGTATACAAAGCTAAACAATTTGGTACTGTTCACATTCATTACTGGAGTTGGAGAAGTCTAAAATACTGAAGAAATGTTATAAGATGGTTGAGCCTTTGAAACATTTTCACTGTGATGGCCTGAAACCACTTATTCTGGTAATTATTTCTATTGCCTCTTAAGAGGGCAACTGAGGATTTAGAGAAATAGGAGTGAAAAAAAAGGATGGGCAAAATTATCAGATCTGGGACTGGCACACGGCAAGGTGAAGAGGTAACACTTGTGGCAGACTCTGGTTGTGGTACCCTGAGGAAGGAATCCAGCGATCCATTCTCCATGAATTCTGTGACAATCATGACTGGTCGGCTCTTGGTGACCACACCCTCCAGGTGGATGACATTGGGATGCTCAAATTGCCCCATGATGCTGGCCTCACTCAGGAACTCCCGCCGCTGTTCATCTGTGTAACCTGACTTCAAGGTCTTAATAGCTACTGTGTATTCACGCTTCCCTGGGTGTTTTAGGCGCCCAAAGCACACCTCTCCAAACTCTCCTGTCAGAGAGGGAAGAAACAGACCTCAAGTAAGGAAACACAGCAATGAATTTTAGTCAGGTGTACTAAAGCATTCCACTGTGGATGACTTCAAGCGCTTCTTGGAAATAGGGTTACTAGGGCTGTTTATGTTAAGGTAAAGTTATTGATGAAGACTGGAGGCTACATATTCAGGGTTCAAATACGAAGTTCTTCAAAGGGCATTTTAAACTTGGTTTGGAGGCAGCATCTAAGAGTAAGTAGGTTAAGATGGATTTTGGTCAAAATGAAGGTTAGCTGTCCTGGGACACTTGATGTACCATGACTCCATGGGTCCCTTTCAGGGCAGTAGAGTGTCAGATCTCAAGCTGAACAAGAAGGCACTTTAAAATCTGCAGACTCTCACACTACCTGATCCAATGACCTCCTCAATCTTGATGAGGGATACATCAATTTCCTTGGCAAATTCTCGAATAGCTTCATTGGGATCCTCATAGGTTGAAGGATCAATGTAATACTTCACTCCGAGTCCTGCAGTGGAGGAGACAGACCAAAACATCACCAGAATCAAAACCTGAGACCCATAAGTGCTAGAGTCCTGAAATGAGACAGGCCCTTGCTACTTGTCGCTCAAAACCACTTACCTCGTGCACCGATGTACTGCTGCAGGCGGTCTGTGTATGGAGTCTCTCGCCTTTTACTGCAGGACATAAAGGAAAGTCAAGTCAAAACACACACAAGAGTCTCCCATTGGATGTCAGGGTAGGCTTTTCAATGCAAGGCTCAGAGAATCCTTGAATTTAGTGGTACAAGTTGGATATTAAGATCCTGCCCATTGCCTGGTAACCAGTGCATGCTTGTTTTCTGTGTGGTAGTTTTTATACCATTGTTTGCATCCCCACTTTAGATATGACAAGTGATAGGGCCTCCATCACTATCCTGAAAAAAAATATTACAGTTTAATATTTCTGTCTTTGAAATTTTCTTACTACTCAGCCTAAATTTTCATTTTAATTTCGTTAAATTATAACAAATTATGCTTTTCTATAGTAATCTAAGCCATTTCTTTTCAGTTCTTTGAAAACACTCTAAAAGATATTTAATACTTAATTTGTATAGATTTCCCCCAACTGTTCTTCCTCCTGGACTCTTAACAGCATTTTACATCAGCTATTTTTTTCTCAAGTATGGTACCCAAACCAAACCACTCAGAGCCAGATGGACAGAAATCTGTTCCATGATGTGATTACTTGCATGTGCAGATAAAAAAGGTATGGTCTTTATTATTGCAATGTTTATTGCATATATGCATCTAATTTCCAGTAAGCATAGGTCCTTCTCAACACAGACATTTCTCCAATTTCATTCTCCTTTTAAATGTGTGTGATTCAAGCATTTTTTAACCACATGATCTAATTATTTTTTAAGTTTCATCCTATTCTTTATTTGCTTTAAATATATTTTCCATTTTCAAGTCACTTCCTTTGTTCCCAACAGTGTCCACTTCCCCCCCCAATATCTACAATTCATGCTAGTTTACAATCATCACATTAATTAGACCAGATTGTAAATCAAACCCTAAAGTCTCCTACAATATCCCCACTATATGCATGGATTTGTGTCAAGTCATATGTTTTGTTGTTTCAGCACCAGACCTTTTAGCTCTTGATTCAATTAACATCTGAAGACAGAGTATCGCGAAACATTATGTTACTTTTCTTTATGAATATAACTAATTCATCATTCTAGCAGGTAACTATATTATTCTTACTTGTCAGGCTTATCTCTTCAAATTCTACTAAGATTTCAAAAATGCAGACAATTCTATCTTCAAAATCTGTTCCGTTGCGCCAATAAATTTGCTTTACTGGAGCCTATACCTAACAGTTCTAACTCTGCTGTTGAACCTGAAAGTCAGGTCTACATCAGTGTTTCTTTTCTTGGTTATCTAATATATTAATGGTTTTCCATCATTACAAAACCCCAAAATAATTAGCTAAAATAGTTGTTTCACATTGCATATTGCCTGAAAAACGTGTACCAACAATTTATAAAAACAAAGTTATAGCATTTGACTCTACACATGTTCAGTCTTTTAAAAAACTACTCATTTCATGTGGTGTTCATTTCCTACATCTTCAAACTTACTTTTCTTATTGAGAACAAATTTAATATAGAAATTTGGTATCTCCACTTTTCCTGAACAACTCTCTATTAACTGTACACAATCCTTTAAGTATAAATGAAACCATTTCTTTATATGTATATTTGCAGATACCCAATAATGTCATTTCCCAATACAGTTTTGGTAATATTAACTTATTCTGGCTTTGGTTTATTTTGTTAGAAAAATATATGCTTTTTGCTATTTGTCAGTAATGAATGCACAGAAGAGCAAAGATACAGAAATTCATTACTGACAATCTAGGGCATTAAGTTCAAACCTCAGTAAACTCAAGAATTGGGTAATGAATGTTTCTTTTCTTCAAATAGCAAAACTCGCATTGTTTACTTTTGTGTCTCTACAAAAGTAGCAACACTTTTTTCTCTTTAAAATTTGTTCTTTTTTTTTTACTACAACAGATTACCTCCACAATTCCTTATATGCCTTTTATTCTTTCCAAAATGGAAAGTGGTATTTGCTTTCTTTAACCTATATTTTATGAGCTAGTTTTCCATGGAACCATTGGGGTTGTATAGATTTTAGTCTTTAGCAAATGATCCCTTGTCTCTTGGTGAAAGGGTATTTAGCACCTTCTAAACAACTGGATCTGAATACTTATTCCACCAGTCCTTCTACACTTCATTGTTTTATTCTCTACTTGGTTGCTTAAAATGCAGTTTACAGTCCCTTCTTTACAGTGACGTTTAAATACCTTTGAAACACCAGCTTTAAAATTCTTTCCTCGTGTTCATATTGCTAACTAGCCAAATATCAGCTAATGTACATGAGTGGTTTACCAAAGGAGAGACTCCTCAGATAGGAGTAATGGGGCAGGATTTTTCCTTAATTACAAAATGGCATCCCAAGGACATCTGGATAAATGCAGATCAGGCTGTTTCCCTTGGGATGGGGTTATGTTGCGGGGGCAAGAAAGTTCCACTGTCTGAAGTGCACATGAGCAGGTCAAGGAATTCACCTCTTGAAGATGATGGCAAGGATGGCAATGGCAGCAATTACCAGGAAGGCAAGACCACCGAGCACTGAGCCCACGATAAGTGGCAGTCGGTCCTGCACCATCTCCGAGCGCTCCCCTAGAAGGGAAGACACATGCATACACACACACACACACACACACACGCACGCACACACACACAAATGCAGAGTTAGGATGTCCTTCTACTCCAATAGGTTGCACCCATAATCATCCCATCTCTACCAGCCCTTTGGTTCCCAGTCTCTGTGCTTCTCCAGTGCCTTCCTTCCTACTTCTGAAAGGCCAGTGCTCCCTCTGAATCCATTTTTTCATCCCCTGGTACACTGACACCTGGCTAGTCAATTAAGTATAGGCTAGCTCTACATCTGGACTTTGATCCCACTGTTTTTTTGATCCATACAAAATGGATGGTGATATTGCTGGAAAGAAGTCTTCTGCATATATGCCTGTGCCTCATCTATCTTTGTGTCCTGTGTCCCACCTGTCATTAAGACTTTCACAGAGCTTTCAGCTGTAAGATGTCTCATGAAAGCTGGAGGCCAAACTACAGCAGTTTATAGGGCTATGTACTGCAACATCCCCCAAAAGAGAGTTCTACTGACACACTTTGCTCCTGGTGGTCAGAGGCAACAAGGAGTAGGACTGGGGTGTACAGCAGTAGTGTAAACAATACACTCTGATAGCATGAAGCTTCTTTGAGTGAACAAATCTGCATATTCAAATTATGATATACAGGAATACAAATGGAGTAGGAGTGTCTGGTAGGAGTCCTCCAAAGGATAAGCTAACATACTTAGGGATACACACAAGTGAAAGATGGTCATGTGCAGATTTGAGTACAAAATGGTGGCAGTTACCTCCCATTAAAGTCTGGAAATACATCTTCCCACTGTATGGGCCATATCCCACTGCTGTTCTAGCTCGTACTTGGAAGGCATAGATCTTGCCTGGGCTCAGACTTGATATGGTGGCCATGTTGGTTTCACTAGTTAAGGTGAACGAGTTATCCTCATCTTCTGCCTGTGAATGTCAGTGACCAAAAAAGAATGTGAAACTTCTGCACACGCCGTTCGCTTTCCTCATCAAGGCATAACAGTTTCCATGTCAGCCCAATATTCTTTGAACCTGTCACAGAGCCGCCCAACCACAGCTGCTATTTCAGACTTTAATTCCCCACGCACTACTTGTTCCTCACTGTTGCTTTCCATTCTCTTAGGCCTGGGCTTCCCACAAAGCTCTGCTGAAGACTTTCACCCTAAACAAGAGTGAGAGACAAAACTACATTGTCTTGTGGTTCACTTTCTCTCCAAATTCATGTATTCTCTTAGGAGAATCCAGGGCAAGAACATTTGTAAAGCTGTATCTAGGAAGCTGCTAGACATGTTATCACAAATAGCAGTCCCTTTTACCACTAGAAAAATAGTAGCCCTGCAAAAATGTTAATGTGAAAGATCAAGAATATGGAATGGGAGTTTGTGTTAGCTCCACATACCTCTTCTGCTCAAATCATATGGGTTAGGAGTCACAAAAGATGTGAAAGCAGGACAGCTCTGTATTTGCCACCCTGTAATTCCAGCACACAGACAGGTAACTGATATTTGCCACTTAGTGAATAAAAGAGTGCACTCCCCCTCACAAAATTTCTTAGAGATGTCTGCCCAGGAATAAAAGAGGAAAGAAGATTTCCCCTCACAAACATGACAGACTGTTGCAGTGACTCCAGTTCCAATAAACACATTTAGAAAATTGAGGTCCCTCCACTGTTATCTGTGTCAGCTGATGCTAAACTTATTGTCAGCCACAACTTTCCAGCTTAAACAAGTGTATTCTATTCTTTTTCTTTGCATTGGCCCCAGATGTCTCCAAGTTGGGAAATGCAAATGGACTGATGTTCAATGAAGTACTTCTGGTAATAATCCTGCTACAGTTTGTTCTTTCCCCCTCTGTTCTTTCCTTCACCTTGTTTATTCTGATCCAGGGGTGCATCTCCCAGACAGAAGATTTCCCTGTGCTATATAAAACAATCAGCATGGAATCACTTTCTGCTCACCTTGTCAAAGTAGCGTAGCTGGTAATCCAGGATTACTCCATTGGGCTGGTCTGGCTGAGGCCATGACAGTGTGATGCTGTTGGTAGTACGACTCACCTGATGCATCATAGGGACAGCAGATGGGACTGAAATAAAAGAGGGAAAGGAGAGATTACTAAGAGATAAGCTTAACAACAATTTAGGATTGAATATTCATTATGATGAGTTAATAAATTAGGTCAGATTTTCCTTTAATTTCCCTTAATTTGCATTATGAAGTACTTTGTAAAATAACCAGATGAAATCCAGGCACAACTCTACTGCTGGGAGATACACTGGCATGGGAGATACACTGGGAGATACTGCTGGAAGTCACTGACAACATGGACAGAAAGAAAATGAAAAAATCCACATCCAGCTGTTCACATACAGGAGTTAAATTATCTATACTGCAGCTGGAACATAATTCCGAACTTCGAATTCACAATTTTTACATGCAAGATGAGAATGTGTTCAGTGCCACTGCCTTGCTTTAAGATCACTCTTGGACAAAGAATGTATTTGAGACTGTCAGTCCCTCTGCAGGACATTGAACCACAGCAGTTCAGTCCTGAATGGGCTTCTAACTAGCACTGGGTCCATCACCCAGGTCACTCACTGTTCAGTGTGCACATGTGGAAGCTTCACATAGTTTTTCTGTGCGATCTTAGAGTTTGCTAAGTTGCTGTCTTTTGGAGAATAGACCAGTCTGGAATAGTACCCAGAAGAAGCTGTTTGGTCTCTTGATTAAATTATGATATTAAGTACTTTTAGTCAGTGAAAGATATTAGTCACCAGGGAAAAATGTCAACTTCCCTTTATGCAGAAAGCAAGGATTCGGACATAACAAACATAAAAGAGGGATTTAAAAACATGAATATAAACTAGAAAGCAAACAAGAACTTTTGTCTACCAATTTTAGAAAACTTTTGATTGGTTATTCTCAAAGTCTGAAGTTTAGTTCAATGCTATTAGACTTGTGTAATTGCCACGATTTCTCACTAACCTGGAACTTATTAAATCAGTAGGAAGGAAACACAATACTATTTTGAAGATAATATGGTGAAGAATTTCAAACTATTCACTGAAATAAGATTAGATTACATTGAGAAACAATATAGGCTACTTGAAATAGTTTTGCTTTACTTTTTTTTTTTGTCCTCTTAGAGGCACCATTCACATGTTCTGAAGACATCAGAGGTACAGAACACGCATTCAGTGGCATGGCTTCTCCTAAAGTAAATAGCTCTTAAAAAAAATGTCCTCAGAAGAGAGATCAATGGGTGGTAAAATCACTTGTATGTGAAGCTTTCTGGAGAATGGAAATCTACTTCTACCAAAAAAATCCATGAATCTCTGTGCACACACACACACACACACACACTGTCTAAGTTCATGCAAAAGCTAAAAGAATGTGAGTTTCATCTTAGGAAGAGTTTTCCAAGCAAAAGCTCCAGGTATAGTTGTAAGAGGATCTTTCAGCCTGCCAGCTGTCTGTCTACAAAGCTCCTATGAAGTTTTGCTTTCTCTCTGTAAGCAAAATGCCATGTTGCCAAAAAATCTCACATAAGCACCTAGGGAATCCTCAATTTCCTAATGAATGCAACATTCTCAGCAACACTTAATTTTTCCAGAAAAAGCAGGCCAATGAAAAGCTGCCATCTAACTCCACTGGTTTTACAAAATAGACATACACTTCCTTGATGTGAGGAACAAAGCAGAGACACTTAGAAAATGAGCAAAACTTGTAGAATAGCATTTTCTTCCCTTAGTAATTGTGAGAAAGATAAAATAATTGTTTTTAATAACAAGATAAAATTATTCCAAAAAACATAATTCAGATGGGCTTCAAACAGCTCAGGCAAGTGGGAACTCATTTAAAAATGTAAATGAACCAAAAATGTAAGAGTATAAACAATAAAATGCATTCTCTCCTCCTTACTCCTTTTATTTTTTTACCATTGCTTCTCTTTCAAAGAAGATTGCACAACTACTTCACCTGCTAATGACAATGTTGCAACAAGGATGAAAGACAGAAGCAATTAACCAAGACCATATGTAGCATTTAAAACACAGATGACTAACAGAGTATTCAAATGTCAGAAGGTAATTGGTCAGTTAACATGTCATCAAGACAGATTCTGCTACATTTAAATACCTATTACAAAAAGTTTAACTCCCTTCTGATGGGACATGAAGCACACACCCAGAAAAGAGCAAACCTAAATACATATACAGCTATACTGCCAGGGAAGAGCCCACTTCCTTCTAGTTTTGGATGAAGATTTTCCAGAACAAGCAGAGTTAAATATTCCCTCCATTCCTCTCCTTCCCCCCTCCAAGAGTTATTCTTCCCATCCTTCTCATTTCTTCCTGATCTCAAATTTCTCCCCTACCTGGAAGAAATAATCAAAGTCAACTAGCAACATTTGACTTTCATTTTAGGAAAAACATATCCATTCTGATATTAATACATGCTGCTAATTTTTAGCCATCCATCAACAGGTTGTCTTTTGTAAGTGGTATAGAGATTCAAGCTGGCACTGTACGGCACGTTCAGGCAGAGCAAATTCTGGAACAGAACAATGATATTAAATGATACTCTACTCAGACAAGCAGTATGCAGAAGCAGGTTATATAACTAGTGGAATTTGACATATTGGGAAACATAACAAAAAAATCACTCAAGTGTACCTTTTGACCATGTGCTACTGCATTCTAGAATGTTCCTACTAAACCAGTATGTCCATCACTGAAGGTAACAAGAAGGAGGTGGTGTGGATGACCAGGATAATGCAGTCTGTTGCATTTAAAAATAGGAATTTAAGTGATATGTACTTAATAAGCAGACACAATTTAAGGCAAAAGCAGTAAAAGTTCTCAGAAATAAAACCAGATATGAAGCAACACAAGGCAGGTTGTCTTTAATCTGACTCTCTGAGACTGAGGTTGGATTTTGATAAGTTTGCCTCTCTTTTAAGGACAAAAATTACAAAAGATTGGCCAGGGAGCTCTTTCATCACTTCAAGGAAAAGAGATATCAAGATTTCTCCTTTGAAAAATTTCATACTAATGTGATGTGAATATCAAAACCAAGGTGATGTGAAATGTGAATGCAATGTTGGCAGAATAAGTACATATTTCCTGTCACAAGGAATTATAAAGTTACTCTCCTAGTGTTAATACATTAGGAAAGACAAATTTGAAGGTCTTATGTCTACCGACATTCAAGCTACCACACCTCTGCCGCCACAGAACTGCTAGATGAGTTTTTTCCTTTGTATGCAAAGTAACTATTAAAAATGTTTGTAACCGAACTTTGCTTTCAAAGTTTTGTTTTGTGTACACAAAAGTGTCCAGTTCTATGTTGATTTGTCACTTTTATTCATCCTGTTCTTTTCACGTGCAGTTTATAAACACAGACATGTTAGGTCCCTGAGTAATGGCAGATGAAATCACAGGGCCTGGTTCAATCAAATCTGGGTAGCTGGACTAGATGACTTTTTGTCACTTTCATCTATTCTATTCTATTCTATTCTATTCTATTCTATTCTATTCTATTCTATTCTATTCTATTCTATTCTATTCTCTGACATGAAAAAACATACTGTGAAATCAGACCTCTAAGTAAGACTGAAAAAGTTGTGATTTTTGTATACTTTTTATAAAATAGCCAATATATAGAATATTCTTGCACATATAGACCTACTCAAAACAGTTAAATACAGCTGCCAGGTTCTATATTCTGCGGGTTGTCAGCTGCAAATTTTCTATATTGCAAGATAAATTTTTTCATGTTCCTGGAGAGGAGCAGAATTAAGATAGTTTGACTACCTTAAAAATGCTACATTCTCTGACTTACTAATCTTTGACAAATTTCAGATGTTTTCTAATAAGGGTGATGTCCTTGACTGTGGTATCTCCTCAGATCAGCAACATGAGCCTGCAAAACTGGAAAACTTATCTCAAACAACAGGCTAGGTAAAGAGGGAAGGTGAACGAAGTGCAGACTCATGTAACATTACAGAAAGATCCTGACTTATGGAGGGCACAGCCAAGTGTCAATCTCAGTAGACCATGAATATCTCTGGAATATGATATTCAGTCCATATTCCATGTAGATACTTCAGGAGAGCAGATGCGACTCCTTTGTGATCTGCTTGGAGGAATCCCCTGGGATAAAACCCTGAAGGCAAGAATAACTCCAAAAAGCTAGTTCATATGCAAGGGTTAGCTCTTCCAGGTGCAAAAGCAGTCCATCCCAACAAGCACAAATTCAGGCAAAAAATGCCAAGAGGCCTGCATGTTTGAACAAGGAGCTCCTAGCTAAACTCAGACACAAAAAGGAAGTATATAGAAGGCAGAATCATGGACAGGTAGCCTGGGAGGAACACAGAGGCACTGTTCAAACATGCAGACATATGGCTAGAAAAGCCAAAGCCTACCTGGAAACCCATCTGGCAAGAGATGTCAAAAGCAAGAAGGGTTTCTCTAAGCACAGAACTGGTTAAAGGAAGACCAGAGAAAATCTAGGCCTACTGCTGGGTGGCACAAGGGTCCTGGAGACACAGGATAACTTCTTTATATCAGTCTTTACTAGCAAGACTGGCCTTTAGGAACTCCTTGTCCCTCAGATCTGCGGCAAGTCTGCAGCAAGGAAGACCATCTTCCTCATGTCAGACTAGATGACTAAGTATTTAGGCAAATTATGTAATTCCATGAGTCCGGATGGGATGTACCATCCCATCAGGAAGAAGGTGGAACAACTAATCCTAAATACCTTTTTTGGGCACATGAAATATAAGCAGGTAATTGTGAGCAGCCAGCATGGAATTCTCAGAAGTAAACTAGATTTGATCAATCTTCTAGGATGAAATATCTGGCTTAGTAGATGAGTGAAGCGCCATGGATATTCACTTCCCTGACATGCAGAAGGTTTTCCACACTGTCTTCCGTAATATCCTCATTGAGGATACAGTATAGGCTTCAAGCACTATCTCCCACTATCTCCTCATAGGCAACCTGAGCTTGATGAAGTGTGGGGTGGATGAGCAGACAGTGAGGTTAATTCAAAACTGCCTGAACTGAGCTCAGATCAGTGGAATGAAGTGATGGGAGCAATGGAGCAGGCGACTCAGAGGGACTGTTGCGTCTCCAACCTTGGAGATATTCAGAAGTGTTCTGGGTGTGATCACAGGCTTCCCTGATGAGCAGAGGGGCTGGAGAATATGTTCTCCAGAGGTCTCTTCCAAGCTTATCCATTTTCTGATTCTGTCTAGTTATTTATTTGTTTTCTTCCCCTTCCATTAGACCCCAGAATTTTCTCAGAGTATACAGTTTGATCAACCTCAGCTATGCTTCTAATGTTCTCTAATATGCCTTTATAGTCTCTAATAGTAGCCCCAAATCTGCCACTCACATTCTTGTTTCTCCTTCTATCTCTTCAAGTATCCTATTTTCCTCATATTCTAAGCAAATGACAGAAGATCCTAGCTTTGTTCCACACACCTTCCCACATACTGTCCTCAATGAAGATCAGTCTGAATACAGCATGAAAATTCCCTTCTTTAGGAGTTTATTATCTTATTTTACTTTTGAAAATGTTCTATCTCTTTTCTACGCATTTCAATTTAGTTCTGATCCTTTATGTAAATACCTTAAAATCCTTTGAAAGTATCTTGGATTGTCTTATATCATAACCTTGTACTTACTCCCTATGGATGAAGAGTGAGTTAGAACAGAAAATTACTTAGCTATTTTCACATCCCTTATTTCTTTTATTAATAATTTTTGTGTATGCATTGCACTCATTCCACTCTCTTAATAAAGGGAAAAAAATATCCTTTAGGACACAAGGTGCCATGTTTCACTTTGTATCTCCTATTTATACTTGCCCCAAAGGATTCTGTTTTCATTTAAACAGTAGCTAAAACCTGAACTGTGAAAACAAGCACATTTGTTCTCTGCTCATGCTGCAGGGATAGGTTAAAGAGAGAAATTGGAATAGCTTATTTTTGTGGAGCAACCATAGAAATTGCTATTAGTTCCCAGTCAGAGCTGAGCAAATCCACTGAAGATGGCTAAATTGACAGATGTCACTTATGTCAGTAAGGGGAAAATTACAACTTAAAAGAGTAATTTTGTTCTGTGTGAATAGAAAACAAAAAAGCTAAATTCTTAGGGACCTTTGGTGTGTGCTTAGGGTTGGCAATTACATCATAAATAAGCAAATAGCTTATTGCTTTGAAGAACAATGTAGCTCATTCAGCGGACAATGAGCACTCACATTCCACTTGCTTTACCTGCTGGCTTTAGCCTGGCAAAACACAGTATGTAGATTTAACGGCTCTTTTCTTATTCTCTTTTGAATAAGAAAATGCTTTGCCTGTGTCCCTGCTCTTGCCAGCTAAGTCTACTGTACTCTTTAGGCTTTCTGGAAGAGAAAATATCTTCAAACAATTAATCTATTGCACTTCATAATCTCATAATCATACTTAGCATTTAATTACGTTCCTCTTCGTACACCATTTCACTCAAAAATCTTCTGTCAAGCCCTCCCCATAACTGTCCTTGTCCCCATTCAGCCTTTTACACAAGCCTTCAGACTCTCTAGGACCCATTTCTGCAGTGCCCAGATTTTTGGCATTGTCAGATCTGATTCCAACTGATGCAGAAGGCTCCTACATATCTTTTCACAGGTACAAGGCAACCTGGTCAAGTAACCTTTACCCTCACATACCTCCATTAGCTCTCACAATATCTCAATTCAGTTGAAAAAAACAATACCCTTGCTTTTAAAAGTCCACATTGATTTGCTCCAACATTTAAGTCTCTGCTGTCTTTCTCTTTTTCTCATCTTTCTAGGAATGTAACAACTGCCTGAATGAATAAGTTCACTAGCATGTCTCTGGCAACAGACATTAGTACATGCTTCAGTGCAAGGTGTAAGAAGAAAATGGACAAATAGTTGAAGCTGCGTACAGAGAAAGTTTCTTCACAGTCCTTAAATGAAAACCCGACCTCTGTGAGATATTTGTTTACTGTGGTAAGTACACTTGTACACGTTAGACTAAGCAATAAAATTTTACTCAGGGTTTTTTTTTGCTTTGGTTTTTGTCTGTTTGTTTGTTTTAAATAATATGGTTGGAGCTTAAGTTCTTTGTCTTCTTTGTGTTAGGTTCCCACCTGTGAAAAAGTGTAACTTCATTAGAAGTAAGTAACAGCCTTTCCACATGTAGTTCCTGCTGTCTGGAACTGCTTTGCAACATTTTTCTATATATCCTGACACGTCTTTAGGTATTCACCCTCAGCACTTCAAACCTGAGCTGAAAGCAATTCTCTTCTCTTGTCTCATCTCATCTCTGTACAGTTCTTCCGGTAATTAGCATATCATATTTGCATGTCACACTACTACTATCCAAACAGGTTTTAGGTAAAGGTGAAGTCTCACAGTAAATGACATTTTTCAGTACCTGCCCTTCTTTTTCTGATTTCAGACACGTATTTGCTGGAGAGTAGGAACACCATAATCAGTCTGCCACAGAAAAATGTGGTTGTGTAACCAAAGGATCCTATCATACTTTGAAGAAGAGCGAGAAGACTGTGAGGGGTAAAAAACTCTTAGATGAACAGATTTGGAGACAAAGATGAAGAGTGAATAGGTACCATGGGAAAAAGAAAAGGTAGAGCTGTTGCAGCACAGAATATTGCCTAAGATACCACTAACAAAGGGGCAGGAGTATTTTCTGGATCAGCAATGAAAAAGTAAGAGAGCTCTGACTAATGTATGACTAAGCAGAATATTCAGAAACTGCCAGAACTGGAGGGTCTTTTTTTGATCATCTTTAATTCAATGCAGAGAGAATTTTTGCTACAATCTTCTATTCTGAAAGCATTATCTTTCGCCAGTTTGATTTATTCAGTACTCCTCATGCTTTCTTGTACCTTTCTGGTCTCTTTCAGCATGTATGATCCTAAAATTTCCATCTCTGCTTGTATAATAATAATAGGAATAATAATAATTGTTACAATAATACTACAACAACAACAAACATTGCTAAAGTGAAAAGCTGCTGAAGGGATTGAAAGGAGTGGGTATGGATGAGGCAGGTCATGTGATGGAGCAAGCAGGGTCTTGTTAGAATGAGCTGTCACTACAAATTGAGGGCAGCTTATTCCAAGCTCATTCCTAACTATGCCAAGAAAGAGCAAGGAAAAAAGCCCTGCAATCAAACACAAAAAGAAGCCACTGAGTACACACTGCTGTTCAAGAAAGTTGGCCTCCCTTGAGTCAGTGCAAAAGACAGTCACCTTAGAGAGAAACACCCAACATACCCAAGACTCCCAGAGACACCAAGAGACACCTGGAGGAATAGGAGTGGTGAGAAAATCAAACAGAAGCAAAACAAGAGGGTAGATTTGGTGATTCCAGGCAGGAGGAGTAAGCAGCTGCTCAATTAAATTATCTCTGATACAGATGAAGAAGGCTGAGATGAGAAGCATGAAGAAAGAGAATGCTGTAGGATGTTAATGGAACACCCACTTATCTCCAGGAAAAGCCAAAGGAACTGCCTGGAATTACCATACAAATTACCCAGCCACATTTTATTGTAAACAAAAACTGATCACCCACTTGTGGACAGCCTCTTAAGGGGACCAGGTATTCTGTAGGTGCTCTCATCTGTCAGGTAACCTCTCAAAAGGAAGAAACAGATATTGTGAACCCCCTGACACCTTCTAACAGTAGGAGATTACTTGGGGTGTATACATATTCCCTTTCTTTCCATACAATAGAAGCAGGAATTATGTGATTTAACCAAGATCATGATGCCACATCCGGTTTCATAGCACTTTTCTTGAGGTTTATAAAAATCTTGTTTTGCAGGGTTTTTCACATTACACTCTGGAATCTCATTTGAGATTTGTTTCAGTTTAATATTTACACAACTCTAATTGCTTGCAGACATTTTCTGTCACTCAGTTCAAAATGTTCCCCCTTTCTCTCCTCCTCATCACGTTACCCCTCATTATACCCTCTTAAACAAGCTGTGTATAATTCCTCTCCATATTAGCTTACACATGCTTGTAAAGAACAACATATGCCCAGCCTCTTAATGTTGGCATTTAGCAGGACTCTATGCCTGTATGTATACAGCTCTCTCCAGATCCAGTCCTTGTAGATGGTATTTACAGGAAATCAGAATTCCTCTGACTGCCCACACAAGCCATTAGCATATTAGTTTATTCACCCTCATGGTTTAGTTCCTAGTTACAAGGATCACAACATCTTTGAATATAATTATACAACACATTTTAACATTTTTACCACATAAAAATAAAAAAGAAAATGCTTCTTATTAAAAGGAGAATAATACTCTAAGACCATGTATCAGAACAGTAAGGTTGAAAAGGCAAGAACAAAGGAGAAAAAAAAAACCCCAACCATGTAATGCAGGAGAACACAGAGCAATTTCAGTAAAACAGGAGTGGTGATCCTGCTTCTGGATTCTTTGTCAAAATTTCATTTAACAATCTTCCAAGTATTGTAAAACTAGTTTTCATATCCTTTAATGACCCACAGGACTACACAGTATTAACACATGACATCCTAGGAACATGTACATTTATGTGATGAGTAAATATCACTGTATACATTCTTCTCTGTCATATAGCACCTACTTATATCTTTAACTGTATCTTCACTTTTAGACAGTGCTTATCTTTTTTCCACTTCATTACTTTGATATGCAGCAAGGCAAAGGTGGACAGATTTCACAAAACACTCAATACCTCTTGTTAAAGTGCAGCAGAGTATGATTGAAATGAGGAGAATGGAAGGCAGTATACAGGAACAAGAAAGTACAGCAAAACAGAGTATCTCAAAATACAGAAAGACAAAAAAGAAATGTGAACAGGTGAAAAATGTTAGAAAGAATAACTGAAGTAGAAGAAGATGAAATGAAGAATAATAGGAGATAGAGAAGATGAGGAGGAAATGAAGAAATGCTCACTAAGACCTGCTGTGGCAAGCTGATACTTGCAAAATCCCTGTCAAACCCTAACAGCGTCCCCTCTCCTGCACAATGAAACAACGTGCTTTGTCTGACACACAGAGCTACATCTCCCATTGACATCTTCTCCAGGGCAGCTTCTTCCCCAACAATCACATCAGCTGCTAAACTCAAGCTTTTCTGCCAAGAGGGAAAAAGAGAAAGCCCATTCAGAGAAGGAAGGAATGAGAAGGGCAGAAGTGAAACTATGGAACAACTAGCAGGGCATGATAAAAAATGGCACAACTCACAAGTAAAAACTCAAAGCTCTAGGATTCAAAAGATCAAAGCAAATCAAATGAGAGACAGACGTAGAAATTTTGAGAGTTGGATGCAGGGATGTCCTCACCTGACTGGCTGGTGCTAACGTTGATGGTGGCAAAGTGAGGTGCTTCTGAACTCAACTCAGTCACCAGGTTGACAGCCTGGATCTCAAAGGTGTAATGCACACGGGCCAAGAGGTTGGAGACTTGCACACGGCTTTCTGTCAGGCCCACCTGGCGCGGTTCAAATTGTACACTGTCCCCACAGCGCACACACGGCCCTGAGGACCCTGCTGGGCACACTTTGCAGATGACATTGAAGAAAACATCCTTGCGGCCACCCAGGTCTCTTGGGAGGCGCCAGGTCAGAAGCACATTGGAACCAACAATTTCGTAGCTAAGGTCACGAGGAGCAGAGGGAATGCCTAGAAGACAGAATGAAAGATCAAAATCCATGAACAAAGGGGGAGAGGTGAGGGAGTGGATAAGACAAAGCAAGGGGAAAAGAACAGCAGAACAAGTTGCTTTTTCTTCTCATTCTTCTCTGAACAAGGCTAAGAAAAACAAATTCTTTGCTACATCAAGCACTCACAAAGGAGCAATTGTATTACGTATCTCATTTTAGAGAAACAGAATTATAAAGAAGGGTTTTTGTTTCAAGGGTGTGACTTTTTAATTTCCCTAAATGAACATTGTTTAGGGAAATGCCAATCCTTTGAAATTTAAAATTTTGCACAGGCTTAGTAAAGATTTGTCTCTATTGAGACATTCAATCCTCTCCTTTGGCACCTAGTATCTCCAAACTCTCTCAGACTTCAGGTAGCCTGTTCCATCTATTGCTGGACACTAGTTTTCATCAGTTTCCTGATTATAGCCAGATTCCTCGATGGCATCATGGGTAAACTCTGGCAGCTGAAAACCTGTCCATTCTGTGCATCCAGTACTTCCCTTGTTGGCACAGAGAAAGTGAAGAGAAGGAGGAAAATGCAGAGGGTGAGAAGGCATGGGGATGAGATTGGGACAAGGTAGTGCAGCTAGAAAGTGAAAAGTTCGCATAGGTAAAAACAGGCAGCAGTACTGCACTGCTAAACCTGGGCACAAACACCAAGCAAGACAGGAAAGGGAGGGACAGAGAGGCTGAGCTTAGTAACAGGGAAGGGCAAGGGAAACATTATTTACAGGACATTTCCCTGTGAAGGCTGTAATGAAAACCAAGAATCCTCCTTCTCACTATTGTGCTGTAGTTAAGAAATACGAATGAAAAAGCAAAACCTGTTCTCTGTCTAATGCTGAGCAAAACAAAGGATGACATCCTTTATTAGTACAGGTGGATGAGGTCTTCGTGGGGGATTTCTCTGGCTGCAATATAGTTCACTACTGGAGCATTTGAGTATCTCCAATAGCTATATTTCCCATGTTGTTAAAAATGTCAATTATGATGGAAAATTGCACACAGAAGACTGTTAAATAATGTATTACTGACCAGAAAAAGTATTTGTATATCATGAAATGTCGGAATTATATTTTCCCTTTTGATCTTAACTGGGCCACCCAACATTTGCACTGTGGTATAGCAGTTAATTGCATGATCACATACTTGTTTTCCCTGTGCATTCTTATCACTGTCAATGCAAAAGACAGACAACTGCTCAGGGAAAAATAATCCCTGTGAATTACCGATTGCTTGATGATGGCTGCTGAAGATTGATTCTGTGCCGTACAGGAAACAAAGGATTACAGAAAAAACCCACACAATCACACTTCCTCATTTCTGAGTATTTAACTCCAGAGCCATATAGTGTTTCCCTGTAACTTCCACAAAGTTCAAGGGTGATGCCTGACACCTTATTTAAGATAAATTATTGAGTGCTAATCAGTAGCTTTATTTCATCTTGTGTACCTACTTATTCTTTCTTTCTGCACTAATAGTCAACGACTGCAAAATGTCCTAAGTGATGAGAACCACTGAGATGCTAATGGTAAAACAATCTACTTTTCCATAAAGAAAATTTGCAGAATTTTAATTCTGTGCAGTAAATATGGCCTTCACACATTTGAATGATGAAGGGAAGAAAACTGGTTAACTCCTTCAACGAACACTTTGTGTATAAAATGAGGTTAGCTCTTCATGAGAAATTAGTATGCCATTGTCTCATGAAAATTGTACTTTATGCATACTTATTTAAGGTTGCATGAGTCATCTACAATTTGATATTTTTTTGATTTCTGAGATCTAGGACTCCAACACTCCAGTATTCTCAAAACACAGTTTCACCAATGTATCAGCATTGTAAAAAGCATGCGGGGACACTTCTGCTCTGTCATGTGCATTTAGTGAGCGGACATACCCTGTAGTCACCACAGGCAAGAACAAAGGAGTGGGGTTATTCCAGATGTCTTGAGAAGAGGTAAATTGCAACTCCCCTGAATCATTTGGGTACATTCTCTGTCATTAACTACCCTTCTTGCTTTGGAACACTTCATCCAAGTACTTACCAGTGCAGGGAGCATCAGAATTGTCTGAAGCAGATCGATAGTAGCGACTCTGACACACACATTCACGAGAACCCGGCAACGGAGCGTGGCTGTGGGCAGGGCATATATGGCAGGGGTCATCTCCCACAGATACTTTAAAGAAACCAAGGGGGCAGGCTAAGAGGAGGAAAATGAGAGAGGCAAAAGCAGGAAAATTATTAATTCAGATTTCAGAAACATTGCAATCTTATTTACATTTAACTTGCGCTGCTTTTGCAGAGAGAAGTTATTACATACATAGAGTAGCTACAACTGGTTTGGGTGCTGTACAGAGTGTGTATTGTTCAAGCAGCAATTTAAAACCAGTTAATTTTATTCTATATATAAATGTTTAAATTTATTCACTGGCAGATGAAAGAGAATCAGATCAGAGACAGCTTTGGTGATCTGAAATAATTGTCTTCTCATTACTCACTCAAAAAGCTTTAAAATTGGAGAAGCCGAAGAGCACAGCCGTGTGATTGTTTCGAACTATCGTACAGTTACATGGATTACACACACCTACTTCCTCCCACCCAACACACCCACAAAATTGGATTTTGTATGCTGCCTGTAACAGTTTCATTGCTTAAACTAATATACACTACCATGGCTGATTTTACATCAAAATGAAGAGCAGACACTAAGATTGGCTGTCTTATTGTGTTTTCTGTAGGGCTGAAAACCTCCCAATAATGGATAAAAGCATCTTAATTAGTCAAATTTAATCTGCAAATGCATAGGAACATGTTTATGCAACAAGCTGAAACAAGGGATGAAAATCCATCCTACATGGAAAGAAAATGAAAAAATAGTAACATGTTAACAACAAGGGAGTATGGCACCTTCTAGGTTTGGCAAGGATGCTATGCTGAATTACCTAAGAGGAGGTGCTTGGACCTTACACTGAAGTACTAGCATATAGATTTAACCATTTTTATGTAAGTTTAATGTAAGATTTCTAAAGTTCATTTTCTAAAAATAGATCTGTAAATAGATTCAACTCTTTTAGACTTTATGGAGTAAGAAGCACAGGTGAAAGTTAATTTGCAAACTGACATTTGGTTAGATAACTTCACAATAAGGAGCATTTACAAAGAGTGGGAAACTTTCAGATAGATGCCAAATGAGCATTTGATGTCAAAAGACACAAGAGACACCCTCAAGAGAAGAACTGTTCTTGTGGTTACCAGAAGCAGAATATTCCCAAGGATTGTAGATAACAAAAATTATCTGAAAAAAAGAAAAACATGTAATAGAATAGTATTTCATACAGGTGTTATATGATATCAGGACCATATGTGATCCATTTCCTTTGCAGTTACAGGCACAGACCAGACATAACAACCAATAACATTTGTGGAGTCTCATCAGCTTTATACCCCTTATATTACTTCATCTTCTCTGTCAAAATTCTTGTTGGCTGCAGAGCAACCTTCACAAGCACAGTGATAAGAGTGCTAAGTCCTGGAACAGGTGAGACCATGAAGCCATAAGACCGTAACTCTGAATGATAGCTATTAGACAGGCGAACACTGTTTCATCCCAGCAGTCAAAAAATGACAACATTCAGTGTGTGTTACATTGCCATATGGAAAGGAACGAGAAAGAAGAGATTTTCACAGGATGGGCAATGGTAAGAAAAGATAAACTACCTTCGCCTTCAAGCCTTTATCCAGCAGAAAATCAAATTACTATTCTCATATGGAGAGATACGTCCATATGTTCCTATGGACAAAAAAAATAAGTAAGATTTTGTCCACTTTATGAATTATACCCTTTTCATTCAGTTTCAGGCTCTGTTAACAGCCATAGATGTAGAATATAACTTTCACACTTCTTGGCAAATGCACCTGTACTGAAACTGTGAGTATTATGAACAGGAAGTTCTCATTCAACTCACTGCATAGTCATGCAACTAAAAGATACACTTTCAAGAATCTTTATTTATTTATCTCAGATTTAAGAATGCTGAACTGAATGGGGGTTTTAGACAAGTAATTTTATCTCATCTGTTTTTTCTTAATCAAACTCCTTCTCAAGATTTTTTGTCAAGGTTTAGAACTGACAGCGCATTCATTCTGCTTGCCAAGGTAGACCTGGTAGAAGGGTTCTCTTCTTTCATTCTGTACTAGAGACTGATACCAAGTGGGACAATGACCTTGCTGCTATTCACAAGAGTGAAAATAAATACGTAGTTAATCTCTATCATCTATGTGATGCTAAAAAGAACTTTGTAGAGGATAGAGACTTTCCCCCTGCAGTGCAAAAACATATTTACCTACAAGGGCAGTGCTAAGAGAATTCAGGTAGATTAATACCTAGCACAATTGAAAATCATACGGAAAGCTAGCAAACCAGTGAATGAAGAAGAGTTTGTCCTGTATTTAGTAAATGAGACCTATTTTAAAATAAGCACGTTGTGTTAAAAACAAACAAACATTTATTTTCACGCAGTTCTTTGAAATCTACCAGCAATTTGCTGTTGAGCCTGGGGATGTAGAGATAAGGGATGGCAAAACTGTTGATGAATCACACCAAGATAGTAAGCACAAGTGCAGTGTTGTAGGTTTTACATAATGGAGCAAATATGTTGTACTGCCTCAGTAAAGAAAGACAGATTATACAAGGCAGAACAAGTCTACTGCTTTAAAAGGCCA
Organism: Pitta sordida; assembly: GCA_013390025.1. NCBI lineage: Eukaryota > Metazoa > Chordata > Aves > Passeriformes > Pittidae > Pitta > Pitta sordida. Next base: position 33,190 of record WEKX01016187.1, on the reverse strand, counting down.
AGTAAATTTTCATCAATGCTGTGGGCAGTCACACCAAGTGACCATAAGTATTCAAAAGCAGCTTATAAAAACCAGCCAACATGGAGAGCAAGAATACAAGCCTTTGCACAGGGACACACAGTGTCAGCTAATGCATAAAAAAGTTATATATCAGTGAAAAGCTCGTATCAGTGAAACAGTACACTACTAGAGAGGTAACACTTTGGAATAGGTATGCATAACAAATACGAAAGATCAAACACATCTGTTCTTTCTTATTTGCTCAAAAACATCTATTTCCATCATTCATGGAATGTGCTTGACGTTATATGCCTAAACCACATGCAAAGGTTCTCTGTTGCTCTCTCTCCTAGAACTGTCCACTGTGCTATTCCTTTTGTGCCATCACACTTAGGTGATTTCTTTCTACCTATGAGCTCTCTTACTCACTGAGGCAGCATCTATTTTTGAATGCAGTTCTGGAACTGTAAAAGTCAGTGAAGGAAGATTTGTTTATTTATGCTGAAGAGCAATGACAGTATGCAAACAAAGGACTTTACTGTAAACTACAGGTTGCAAGAACGCTTCCACCAGCAGAAGTAACAGGCTTCTGAGAAAAACTTACAATATGAGCAGCAGACAAAAAAGAAGGGGGGAAAAAAAAGCCTAATCCCATTTAAGAAGGAACCTGACTTGTTTCTGAGGTGATTTTGTGATACAGTTACCATTCTAGAGCTACCTAGCAGATTTAATGTAAACATACTCTACCATCCAATGTCTCCACACCCAACACTCCCATGGCCTGTACCTAACTTAAACAGAGTGTGAAGCAGACACATGGCTCATTGGTAAGCACTACAGCTCAGTAAACTGAATAAATAAAACTTCACTGCTGCTGTTTCAGAAAAAAATCCAAATTTCAGTCATATGTTCCTATCTGCTAGCCCGGGTTAGACTGATGTCTTCGCTACACCAGGATGTCTCCAAGGGCTTCAGATGCTTACCTGGAAAAACTGGATGAAGCTGACAGCTGACAGCTGGAATTAGCCTCCCATTCAGAGGCACTGATCCTCAAGAGAGACTTCAACCACCCTAATATATGCTTGAGGAGGAGCACAACAGGGCATAAGCAATCCAGGAAGTTCTGGAATGCATCAGCAACTACTTCCAGACCAAAGTAATAGAAGAGGCAATGAGGGAGATGTCCTCTGGACCTCATGCCCACAACAAAGAAGTGCTCATTGATGATGTGAAGGCTGAAGGCAGCCTGGGCTGCAGCGAACATACACTAAGGGCAGTGATCAGAGCAAAAAGCAAGCTCACAATGCTGACCTCTGGGAGAGAAGATGTGACCCCTTTGGAGATCTGGAGGAGTCCCATAGCATAAGGTCCTGGAGGGAAGAGTGGTTCCAAAAAAGCTAGTTCATATGCAAGGGTTAGCTCTTCTAGGTGCAAAAGCAGTCCATCCCAACAATCACAAATTCAGGCAAAAAATGCCAAGAGNTGTGCTGGTGATAAAAGACTGGTTGCAGTGGCTGACACACCAGCAGGCTGCGTTGCCTTTGAGGGGTACCTTGACAGGTCAGAAAAATCCGCCGACTATATCTTCATGAAGTTCAGCAAGGAGAAGTGCAGAGTTCTGTCCCTAGGAAGGAATAATACATGTACCTGTATATGATAAGGGCTGACAACTATGAAATCAGCTTTGCCAAAAGCATCCTGGAGGTCCTGGTAGACACTGAGTCATACAGGAGCTAGCAATGTGTCCCTGTGACAAAGAAAGCTAACAGTATCCTAGGCTGCATTAGCGGGAATGCTGTCAGCAGGTCAAGGCAATCTTTCCCTTCTACTCACAGAATCACAGAATCACAGAATCAGTAAGGTTGGAAAAGACCATAGAGATCATCAAGTCCAACCTATCACCTGTTACCTAATCTAATCTAGTCAAACCTGTTACCTAACCTGACCTGTTGCCATCCTACTACCAACACATCATCCTACCTATAACTCAGCTTCGGCAAGGCCACACTTGGAGTTCTGTGTCTAGTTCTGGGTTTGCAAGTACACTAGAGATGTATTGGAGAGAATCCAGCAAAGGGCCACAAAGTTGGTTAAGGGAATTGAGCATTTCTCACAGGAGCTGAGGCTGGGAGAATTGGGACTGCTCAGCCTGGAGATGAGAAGGCATCCAGAATCTCACGAATGTGCACAAACACTTCAAGAGAAAATCCGAAGAGGACAGAACTAGACTCTTCTCAGTGTTACTCAGTGACAGGCCTAGAGGTAAAGAGCACAAACTGAAACACAGGAGGTTCCCTCTGAACACAAAGAAACACTTTTTACCATGAAGGTGATTGAGCGCTGGAGCAGGTTATCCAGAGGGGTTGTAGAGTCTCCCTCCTTGGAGAAATTCAAAAATAGTCAGGACCTAGTACTGAGCAACCTGATAGAGGTAGCCTACTTGAGCAGGGAAGGGTTAATGTGTCCTCCAGAGATCTCTTCCAAAGTCAGCTGTTCTGTGATTTTCCTTAAACATATGCAAATTAAAATGTGTGGATAGAAATCTGTGGTCTTGGCTGCCTCACTGCCAGATTATTCATCACATACATGACTGTGGGTGGACAGAGAACAATGAATGTAAAGTTCTTGACACTAGGCTACTTCTCATTTCAGATGTTCAGAAGTTAAATTAGAATAGGATTGTCAGATTCCCTCTGTGGGAGGAACCTGAGAAAAGACTTTTAACAAAACAGAGATAAGTGTTAAGAAAAGCAACAAGGAAAGATTCACCTGCCTGGTTCTACTCACATTGCAGAAATGGCAGCTGAAGAATATGAAGTGGAATACTGAGCAACTCCAGAGGAAAGACCTCTCCGGTGTGACCATTATTTCATTGTCTAGTGAAAAAAAATAATTACTACATAAACCTATAATCTCATGCTGTTATTTCCAGGAGGGGTGGCAGATACACAGAAATGATCATGCTTTGAAACTCTCATTCTGCCCCTAGGTATATCTATTTCCAGAAGAAAAAGGGCAAAATTAAATCACATACCATAGTGCAAGCGAAGCTGATTTACAGTGATTAAACATGATTCACATCTCTCTCACCTTTCTAACGAAAATGCAGCTAAAAAAAATTCTATTACCTAAAATTTGTTGCTACTTACACTTTACATTTGCAATTCTGGCCAAAAAAGGCTGGACTGAATACAGTAGACACTAACTGGCCTCTAGCTAAAAGAAGATTGAGAATGGCCTTCAAGGGCAGGCACTGCAGCTATGACAAACTTTGTGCTTCCACCTAAACCCTGCCTCTGCATCCAGTCAGGGAGCTGCTTACATTCATAAGCACCTTTATCTCTTTTCAAAATACGTAGCTTAAGATAGGCTGGCTCACAGCACTCAGGACCTTAGCCCACAGATAGCAATAGTAATTGTTCCCATGACATGGAGCTTTTCCTGACATTGCCTCAGTCCAGCCACTATAAACAGTCAGGTCAAGCCAGGAGGAAAGAGAAAAAAAAATCCCAGGCAATCTAAATAGGCAAAAGCTACTTCCTTTTATTCAAGCAGTTACAGTGAGCCTAGGGCTGTCCTTGCACACACAGACAGGATCAGTCTCTGATTTGTTTCTGACAGACCTCACATTCCCTGCTTACTGCATCAAGGCCACTTGCTCTGGTCCTACATCTCTGCCGATGACTACTGTACTCACTAGAGACAGTCACAACAAATACACAAGTTGAAGCAAGTCCACCGTCACTAAGAGCAGCATGTTCTGCTTTAGTGAACAATACCACTTCATGACTAGCCCAGAGAAAGCCTGAACAAGAGACTTGCTGAGTGGCTTGGACCCTCACAAGTCTATGGGACCGGATGGCATCCACCCGCGGGGCATGAAAGAACNCCAAAAAAGGCTGGACTGAATACAGTAGACACTAACTGGCCTCTAGCTAAAAGAAGATTGAGAATGGCCTTCAAGGGCAGGCACTGCAGCTATGACAAACTTTGTGCTTCCACCTAAACCCTGCCTCTGCATCCAGTCAGGGAGCTGCTTACATTCATAAGCACCTTTATCTCTTTTCAAAATACGTAGCTTAAGATAGGCTGGCTCACAGCACTCAGGACCTTAGCCCACAGATAGCAATAGTAATTGTTCCCATGACATGGAGCTTTTCCTGACATTGCCTCAGTCCAGCCACTATAAACAGTCAGGTCAAGCCAGGAGGAAAGAGAAAAAAAAATCCCAGGCAATCTAAATAGGCAAAAGCTACTTCCTTTTATTCAAGCAGTTACAGTGAGCCTAGGGCTGTCCTTGCACACACAGACAGGATCAGTCTCTGATTTGTTTCTGACAGACCTCACATTCCCTGCTTACTGCATCAAGGCCACTTGCTCTGGTCCTACATCTCTGCAGATGACTACTGTACTCACTAGAGACAGTCACAACAAATACACAAGTTGAAGCAAGTCCACCGTCACTAAGAGCAGCATGTTCTGCTTTAGTGAACAATACCACTTCATGACTAGCCCAGAGAAAGCCTGAACAAGAGCAGCTCTTCCTGAAACACCTCCACTGTGTGCCTGAAGAACAACTTCACACAAAACACCAACGCCAGCTAAGCCACAGCCTTGTCACTGGCAATAGTATGACTTATCATCCCCCAGGCACCAGGACCTTCCCAGCAAACACAGATCTATCTCTCATTGATTCACAATATCCAGTGCAAGGACAGAGGGCCGCAGAGCTAGCACCTCAGGGAGCAGAACAAGCTGCCACTTCCCATCAAGTCAAGTCTACTATGAAAGGAGAAGGCAGAGTTAGGAGTGCGCAAGCGCTTTCCTCTCAGCTTGTCTCAGTCATTTTTCATATCTTGGCACAGTGTCAGAATGCCACAACAGTTCAGCCTGGCATAGCTCATCTCAGACATTGACCCAGTTTTCCTCAGCTACAACATTTGCCCCTGTGTTGCCTGTGTTTGCCTGACTGCTCATTGGAGACTGGCAAGTTCCACCCAGGACAATTTCCAACAGACTTCTAAAAATAACAAATATCAAAATGAGCAGAGAAAAGTGCTGGAATTGTGGAGTGGCAGAGGGGAGAGGGGTAAAGAAAATGAAGAGAGGACAGACCAAGAAACAAAGAGGTTAAGAAAGAGAAAGAAGCATTGGAAAGCTCACTTGGACTGTAAGGGCAGAGAGGAAATATTCTGAGAACTAAAGAAAATGCAGCAATTAAAGATGCAGCAAGGAGAGTAGAAGGGTAGTCAGGGTCTTCAACAGAGCTTTATGTACCCCCAGCAGTGGTGTTAAGGAATGTGATACAGGTGACACTGACCTTTTTGTACACGGATATAATTTGGAACTGAGCTGGGACATAGGAAGACATGTAGCAGAGCATACTTTTGCTCTCTTCTTGACTGATACAAGGGATCTGTTTGTTATATGGGAGTTCTGCTTGCAGGTGTATTGTGGGGCAGCAAGAATAAATACTAGATGTGAAAGTACTGAAAATGAACAGGCTTAAAGCTGTCATTGGAGTCAAACTGGGAAGGATGAATAGACAGAGCTGAATTTGAAGCCCAGGGAAAATTGGATGTGCAGAGCTACAGAGGGCCTCAAATGAGAATGAATCTAGACAAAGGGATGGAGTTTGGGACTTAAAGGACAGGATGATGGAAAGGAGTTAGTAAATGATAATACTGTAGAAATATGATGTAACATTTAGACACTACATCTGCCATAATACAAGAAAGATACCATAACTAGCATGTAGAAGACACACTAGAAAAATAAAAATTTAAGTATTTTTTACATAAAACACCTCTTTCCCCTAACTCCCTGCCAAAGAAATAAGTCTGTGACTAGCTTAAAGTGATAGAAAGTAAATTTCCACAGGGTCAGGCTATTCCACAGTGATGGTGAAAGGACTGGAGGACCAGCCCTATGGGGAGCAGCTACAGGAACTGGGCTTGTTCAGCCTGGAGAAGAGGAGGCTCAGAGGCGACCTCATTGCTGTTTACAACTACCTGAGGGGAGGTTGCCGCCAGGTGGGTGGGGATCTCTTCTCTCAGGCTGACGACACCAGAACAAGAGGACATGGCCTTAAGCTATGCCAGGGGAGGTTTAGACTGAATGTAAGGAAGAGGTTTTTCACAGAGAGAGTGATCACTCATTGGAATGGACTGCCCAGGGAGGTGGTGGAGTCCCGTCCCTGGAGGTGTTTAGGAGAAGACTGGATGAGAAGCTTAGTGACATGGTCTAGCTGGGAGGGTGTTAGGCTGGATGGTCCTGTGGGTCCCTTTCGGCTCAGAGGGGCCTGTGAGCCTGTGTAGGAACTAGGTTTATGTTCACAGCCCTGGGGTGTGGGTTCGGTCTTTGTATGGGCGTTAGCTGGGGAGTTGGACTAGATGATCCTTGTGGGTCCCTTCCTACTCGTAGTATTCTGTGATTCTGCGATTCTGTGACTGTCACTGTGTATCATGCATCTTATTGTGAGAAAGGTGGGATCAGCCAGCGGTAGAAGCAAGGCATGGTGAAGCAAAAGGGTCCTGGTTTGATCTAGACTTTCCTTGTTACTACAACTGTTCGGATGGGGAAGAGATAGTGGAAAATGAAAGAAATATACCGAGAGAAAAGTGTGGCTTTTGAGTTTTAAAAGAGAACATCATATCAACTGAGATAAAATAATTGAAGTGACTAAGAATTCTTTCACGTTGAATGGTTGATAAAAGATCAGTTGAGTAAGGGATTTTTTAGGTAAAAGAAGCGGAGTTGAATCAATTACTAGCTAACTATATTTGGAAGGACTGCCAGAGAAGGGGTTGGGTGAAGGGAAAAAAAGGTAAAAATGAGAGGAAAGACTTAGGTAGAGTAAGAATGAAATATGAGTCGAGAGCAAGCACTTGATGCAGGAAAAGCAGCAAACTACTTGAAAAGTACCAAAATAGATGTGTATGTAGTAAAAGGCTAAAGAAGCTGATGAAAGGAGAAATATGGAAGAAAAAAAAAAGAAAAGGGTAATCTATGTCAAGGCACCAAGCACTATTTTCAATTGAGAGTTTACCTTGAAATTAAAGCTCTTACCCAGGAGAGGCTGAGACACTTGGTTTTTTCATTCTGAAGAAGAGCGGGCAGGCGGGTGGGAACTTATGGGTGGCACCAAGCACCTCATGGGAAGAATGCATACGCACAGGGTGGTAGAACACAAGATAACAGACACAAGCTGTAATAACCTCTTATTACATCTTACTAAAATCTTCTTCTACAAAGGAAAAAGTAATTTCACCATGTGTGTTTTCAAACACTGGAACAGTTGCCTAGGGACATTGTGTAATCTTCATCTTTAGGAATAATGAAAACTAGACTGGAATATGCCTTGAGTAGCATAACTCAATTTGGTCCTTTGAGTAGGGGTTGGATCCAATTGCTTCCACAGTCCCTGCAATGTAAATTATTCTGTGGTCTTAAAGGAAGCATCTTTTAAGTGATTAAAATTTGAGAAAAGCTTATTGTGCTTTTGTTTGGTTTTGTTTTGCTTTAACATAAATCTTAGTATTTTTTAGCCTCACACACTGAAAAAAGTTTATCCAGACTGGTGAAAGAGGGCATCTTTTAATAATACAAAAATAATCATGCGACATTCTTCCCAAATGAGACTTCAAACAGCTGAGTGCACAGTTGCTAGCTCCTGTAGCTATCAGTAGTACAGATGTGATTCCTTCTGCAATCAGAAGGGACTACATATAGCCATAGGACATGGACAATTTTATGGAATCCTTACAGCTACTATAGATGACAGGCAGTCCTTTTGCCTTAGTAAACACCTGAATGCCCACCCAACCACTCTTACTCCCTCTCCTCAGCAAGGTATAGGGAGAAAATTGGATGAGAAAGCTCGTGGGCAGAGGTAAAGAAGTTATAAAGACAGGAAGCTTGTTTACCAATTACTATCATAGGCAAAACAGACTTGGCATGGGGATTTATTGCTGATTAACATACATTTGTATAATGAGAAAACAAAAACAAACATTGAAACACCACCTTTCCTCCTCCCTCTCCCAAACTCAACTTAACTCTTTCCACTCCGAACTTGTTCCCTCCTCCTCTGTTTTCAGTAATGAATGTGTCAATCTGAGAGAAGGCTTGGGAGAGCAGCCAATCAGCACAGAATTTTGGGAACCAGCAGCCTAGGATAGCCTAATCACACAGAACTTTCTGTTTTGAACCTTCTATTAGGAAAAACACAAGTTGCAGGAAACCTTGCAAGGCGAGGTACCCTGTGTGTATACACCTACAGAAAGAAAAGGAGCAAAGGTCCCAACCCTCTTTTTTAACTCTGTAAACTGCCATCCTCTTTTCTGACTGTTCAGCATGAGAAGTCTACTCAGATAAAGTCAACAGTGAATCCCACACAAACCACATCTCACATCACCTACAGGGCTTACTGAAGGTTGTTGTTTCATTCTTCTATCTAGATGGAGAAATTTGCTTTACACATAAGATACAGCAGGCAGTCGTATAAAACTAATGAAAGATGAGATCTAAATTTATAATGGGGGGGGTGGGGGGTGGAGTGGTGGAGGGAAAGGGCTTTCCATCTATCTGCTCAGAATGGCCCTTGGCAGACTCGTCGTTCTAAATAAAGAGATAACAGCTGGTCCAGGAAGGACTCCACAGGCTTGCATATGGTGAGGGGGAAGGCAATGCCCACACACTCTTCTACTAAAATGTAAGAAGCAAACTTACTTCTCCTCTATCCTTGGTTGATTCTTCAGTCTTACTAAGAAGAGCTCTCTGCAATTTTATCAGTAGAAATGTGCCCTTGGGCTATTGTGTTTGTTCTGTATTTCATCTAGAACATTGAAGCAGCTCTGTATCATGGTGTACTTCTGTTCATAGGAAGGGAGAACATATGTATAGAGGAGAAGTTCTAGAAATGACTGCACACAAAGGAACACCAAGCAAGAAGACAAATTACATCTGCTGAATGTGGCTCCATTCAGACAGGAGAACAACATATTGTTAGAAGGAGAAGAGATCATGAACAACGATCAAGCCAGAGGAGTTTACAAGAAACACGAGGAGAAAAAAATACCTTCTAACATTAAGATTCATTATTTGGTTGTCTTTGGCAGCTTTAAGCTGTTCATGGAATCTCAGGAAGTAAATGATGGGAAAGGAGTTTTATAGCTTGATAGACTGCCATTATTTCAGTTATTCCTTATAATATTTGCCATCTTCATCTCTCTCCAGCTTCTGTGATAATGAGGCTGCAAGGGAGTATCAGTTTTCACTAATGCTATGAAAAATGGAAGATAGATTTTTTAAAATCTCTATTTTATTTGCCAAGACTAATTTAATTATTTTTTGAGTGCATAAGACTACTACTTGATACCAAATTATTGACTGGCAGGTTATCTAGACTGTGAACTAGTCATGCTACTGATGCAGACAACAATGCCATGTAGTGCTGCTCTGTGTCTGTCTGAGCTTACTGTCTCAGGAGCAGCACTAAAGGAATGTAGTTACACTTTTTTCAGGATGAGCAGAATAAAAAAGCACACACATTTAAACTATTCTCAAAGTTTAAACAATCAAAAACACTTACCAATTTTAATTGCTTTTTAAGTCTCCAGCACAATGACCTGTATTTTAATAAAACTATTTTGCATGACCCAAATCACTTCATGAAGCAGGAATTTAAGGTAACATTGATAACCACTAATTATCTGCTGCATTTTCACCTGATGTTAACCAGAGTATTAGTTTGCTCAATGTCCAAGTCAAACTCTTTTTTGAATAAATCACAATCCAACTTTAAAATTGTGTCTGCAGCCAAAACTTAGTTACACATCATATTTATTTCTTAGGGTACTAACAGTGGTGCAGCAACACATTGCTGAGAGATTTTGAGTAGATGCGTATTAAAAGAAAGGAAGCATGAGAAGAACATTATACAAAAAATATATAATTCCTTTCCTCTAATGGACTGTCTTAAGCTTGAGATAGGAATATAGTCATGACATTAGACTGGGTGTTCAGGCTTGGCCAGATTTTGGCTCAATATCAGGTCTGGCTAGGGACAACTCTTGCTAATTCTGTGTAAGTAGCCTAACAGACTGTCTCTTGTGGTAACTTGAACGAAAGCCTGAGTGGAGCTTCCAATCACATTGTGAGCACCAAGAAGTGGTGTCTCAGCTTCAGGCAGGGTAAGTGTAATTTTAGCAGTAGCTGTGAGGGGGCGCGGCTACGGGAACGTGGCCAGGACCCAGGTGGCATTTTATACCACCTAGAGTCATTGCCAGGGACAGGAGGAAGAAACAGTATCTTCTGAGGAGAAGGGTGTTCCTTCCAGCTGGGAGAAAACGTGGAGGGGAAGAGCTAATTTTTGTTTATTGTCATGGATTTCCATGTAAATAATTTCTTTGTCTTGTACTTTTTCTTATTAATATTTTTCATGCTACTGTTCGTTTTCTTTTCAGTTCTTCTTTCAATGGTCTTTTCAGCACATTGCTCTTACATCAAACTGTCATCTTTGCCTTTTGTGGTTCCAATTTGAGGGGGACAGGGAAGTGTGGTTTTAGCTGGAGTACTAAATTGGAGAATACCATTCCTAGACAACTCCAGTCTGAAGTGCTAGAAGTGTCAGAAGAGGCTGCTAGTACGCATTTGCTGTAAGAAATGATTTAATGTCCTTGTGCCAAATACTGCTGATACAGAGAAACAAAAAAAAAGTGGGAAAAAGGTTCTCTCACCTTGGCAGGCTCGTTCATCATCAACAGGCTGGTAGCCAGCCTTGCAAGTGCATCGTCCAATGGCCACCATCCACTCCCCCTCTCCATTGCAGTGCAACCGAACACTTGAAGACCCAGTCGCGCTTGTCTCTTCAGCATTTGGCACACATGTCCCTGGTGACTCCACCAGTGAGGTCCTCTCGCCTCCAGCAAATGTTTCAGGAAAGGAGGCAAATCCTTTCACCACAGCTGGGCACTTGTAGAAGAAGACTTGGACTGCCACCAGGGACATGCAAGCTCCTGAGTCCTGGAAGGCCAGGTAGAAGCCGTGCTTGGTGAGTGGGCCAAAGCTACGTACTTTAACATTCATCTTTACCACCTTCCCAGTGCTGTCCACCTGGGAAAAGCTTTCATCAGCTGCAATAGTATCCACTTTGGTCCAGGGGCCCTCACGCCACTCTGGCAGGTCCTGAGAGGCTATGTCAGCCTCTGACTGGTGATAGTAGAGTGTGAAAGTCTCCTTACACGAAGAGGCCACAGTGCGCATGCTGGCACAGTCTCTCACTGAGAAACGGAGGCGGACATGGACTCGGTGGGCTCCACGTCGCTCTATGAAGTGAGTACGCAACCAGTTATTCTGACCTGGTTCAGCCACGTTACAAACTTCAAAGGTTCGGATAAGGCGCTTCTTGTCATCCAGGACACTTACCTCATCCCACTACAAGGGATATAAGGGAGAGAAAAGAAAACAGAAACAGTAAAAAAAAACAACAAGCAGATTCAGTGTTCAACTACACCAAAAATACAAACACTGGACAGGTCTTCGCCTTCCCCTGCCTTCTCTTTGCTGTGTCTATGACAAGACTAGACCCTGCTGATGCTACGTGCAGCACAGCACTTTAGACAAGACAAACTATAACCCTGTAAAGAAGAGTGGTCAAAACTTTGAAGTAACAAGTGTTGTGACAAAAAACATAATGCATGCAAACTCGTCACATTGCATTGAGAATATTAAAATGAGAGAATAACTTTCTTCCCTCCTATTTCCCTGCTTCTCACCTCCAGAGACAAGACACACAACACAAATGAGACAGAGCAACAAAACACTGTTCTTTGGATAAAGCTGAAGTCCCCTCTACCCAGCTTTGCCACAGTTGGAGCTGTGCTCTGACATCTCCTATGCTCACAAGCCACTTGGCATTGACACTACAGGGGCATGTCCAAATATGTTTTGTGCCAGGAGGAAGGCATAAGGGGGGAATATGGAGAGGTTGCTGTACTGGAAGCAAGTTACTATACAAAGCTGTAAGTGAAATACCCTCCTTGCCCTCTCAACTAGTTTTACAGAATAGGTATATGGCCCTGAGTGTGACAGAGGAAGTGCAATGAGGTATAAGAGGAGGGAGCTAGGTGCTCAAGTATTTCCATGAAGATCTGACCAACCAATTTTTCACAACAAGATTTGCATTAAAAGTGTCAAGAAGAAACAATGGCAATTTTTGATCATTAGTGACTCTTTCCTGTGTGAAACAGAAGCACCCACTTTCAGATTAGAACATCTCTTTAGGCAAGTTTTCTGACTCCTTTGGTCCCAGAGCAGGCATGTCACCAGACAATGGAAGAACTTCGCACAACCTACAGAGTATTATCCACTCCTGCTTTTTCACATGGGTGCTGTGAGGTCCCAACAAAAAGCACAAAGCTGATTCAGGGAGATTTCATGGCCCTAGGAAGTATGGCAACAAATTCAGGAGCACAGGTACTATTTTTCCCAATTCTCTCAGTAATGGTGAGGCACTTTGAAAGAAACAAGTGATCCCAAGATATCAATACTTGGCTTCAGGACTGGTGCTTCTGTTAAAATGCTTGTTTTTGTAACCATTGAAGAATCTTTGAGACACAACGTATTCTGGGACCTGACAGGACCCTCTGTCCCAATGGAAGAAGGGTATCTTTGCTCATAAACTGGACAGACTGAGAGAGATTTAATCTAGAATTGATGGAGGAAGGGCATACCAACAGAAGACCTGCAGGGAAACCAAGGGTTGGCATGGCATAGCCTGAGGATGGCAGCACTAGCAGGAACATGTATGCTGCTCCTGGGAGCATGGAGGGCTCAGGAGCACAACTGAAATGTTTGTACACCAATGCACACAGTATGAATCACAGAAACATAGAACATCCTGAGTTGGAAGGTACCCACAAGAATTATAGAGCCCAGCTCCTGGGATCTGCACAAGAATCACACCATGTGCCTGAGAGTGTTGTTCAAAAGCTTCCTGAACTCCAGCAGGCATGGTTCTGTGACCATTTTCCTGGGGACCCTGCTCCACAGCTGAACCACTCTCTGGGTGAAGAACCTTCCCCTAATACCCACCCTAAATCTTTCACAGGTTCACAGGTTATTCTGAGTTGAAAGGGACCCACAGGATCATCTAGTCCAATTCCCAAGTGAACACCCACCCAGGGATCAGGCCCACAAGCGTGGAACCACGGGCACCACGCTCCATAGATCCAAGCCTCCCACCATCTAGTCCATGTCACTGAGCTCGTCATTTAGTCTTCTCTTAAACACCTCTAAGGATGGCGACTCCACCACCTCCCTGGACAGACCATTCCACTGAGGGATCACTCTCTCTGTGAAAAACCTCTTCCTAACATCCAGTCTCAACCTCCCCTGGCATAGCTTAAGGCCATGTCCTCTTGTTCTGGTGTTGTCAGCCTGAGAGAAGAGACCCACACCCACCCGACTGCAACCTCCCCTCAGGTAGCTGTAAACAGCAATGAGGTCACCTCTGAGTCTCCTCTTCTCCCGGCTGAACAACACAGTTTTATGCCATTCACTCAGGTCCTATGACTGGAGAGAAAAAATTAGCACCTATCCCTCCACTTCCTCTCGTGAGGAAGCTGTAGACTGAGATAAGGTTTCCCCTCTTTATCATCTTTGTAGCTCTCCTTTGTATACACTTTAATAGAGGCCTTTCTTATACTGAAGTGCTCAAAACTACACACAGCACTTGAGGTGAGGCTGCACCAGTGCAGAGGAGAGCAGTACAATCACCTCCTCTGACTGGCTGGTGATATTTTGCTGGATACACCCCAGACATGGTTGGCCCTCCTGGCTGCCAGGGCACTACTGACTCATATTCAATTTGCCATCAATCAGGACATCCAGATGTCTTTTCAGACTGCTTTCTAGCCTCTTGTTCCCTATTCTGTGTACATCCAGGGTTGCCCCACCCCAAGTGCAGAATCCAGCACTTGCTCTTGTTAAACTTCATATGGTAGAGGATTGCCCAGCCCTCCACTTTGTTGAAGTCTCTCTGCAGGGCCTCTGCCTTTGAGGGAGTCAACAGCTCCTACCAATTTGATGTCAGCGGTAAACTTACTTAGTACTCCTTTGTGTCCTGCATCCAAGTCATTTTTGATGACATGAAGGCACCCTGGCCTGAAAATGGAGCCCTGCTGAATCCCACTATGAATGGAGCTACATTTAGTTGGTCACCCTTGGGCTCAATTCTAGGGTCAGTTCTGTGCAATGTATTTATCAGTGATCTGGATGCAGAAGTTGAACACATCATTAGCAAGTCTGTTATCGAGACTGAACTGCAAGGTGCTATCAACGCTCAGAGGAACAAAGGCCTTGCAGAGGGATCTGGATAGATTGGAGAATTAGGTAATCATCCATAGCATGAAACTTAATAAGAACAAATGCCAGATCTGGTATCTGGGATGGAGTAACTCTGCACACAAATTTAAATGGGGAGAGGAGTGGCTGGAGAGCCCTGCAGAGGGCCCTGGGAGTGCTGGCAGGCAGCAGTTCAGTGTGAGGCAGCAGTGTGTGCCCCGACAGCCCAGAGGGCAAACCACGTCCTGGGGTGTATCAAACACGGCATCACCAGCTGGTCAGATGGCTGTGCTCAGCACTAGTGTGGTCTCACACGGAGTGCTGGGTGCAGCTCTGAGCTCCATCATTTCAGAAGGGTGCGAAGGTCCTGGAATGAGTCCAGAGGACAGCAACAAAGCTGGAGGAAGGGCTGGGAATCTGAGGGGTCACCCCCTTGCTCTCTGCAGCTTCTAGAGGAGAGGAAGTGGAGAGGCAGGTGCTGATCCCTTCTCTCTGAGGTCTCATGATAGGATACATGGGAATGGTTCAAAGCTTCCTCAGGGGAGGCTCAGAATTGACACCAGGAAACATTTCTTTACCAAGAGGGCGGTCAGACACTGGAACAGGCTTCCTAGAGAGGTGGTTAATACATCAAGTCTATTAGCGTTTAAGAGGCATTTGACAATGCCTGTAATAATATGCTTTAACTTTTGGTCAGCCCTGAAGTATTCAGGCATCTGGACTAGGTGATGTAGATATGTTCCAACTGAAATATTCAATTCTATTTTATTCTGTTCTGTTCTGTTCTATTCTATTCTACTCTATCTGTATGGAGGGATGGCTGGAGAACTCATTCGTATTTCTGGAGGAGAGTGGAAGGAAGATGGTAAGGAGGTGACAATTATATCCCACTCAGTATCCTCCTCTCTTAACAATTTGGCTTCGCACAACATACTGTGTCCAAATTGTTCACATGTACAAAATCTATAAACAAAGTGTCATTGCTTCCAGTTTCCCTTTCTTCATCAGATGCATGCACGTCTTCCCAGCAGAGGTACAGTCAAGAAGAGGACAAGGGAAATGCTTACCCCATCAGAAGGGTGTGTGATCCAGCCAATCTCTGAGGTCTCTTGAGTTGTATCCAGAAGTATTTCTGTTTATATTTAAAAAAAATTAAATAAAAAGAGTATTTTGTGCTATTCCAAGTCAGACTAAAATCTTATCTGTTCCTCACAAGATTGTCTTGTAGAGGGTTTTCATACACCAAAAATATACATTCATGTTTTGAGATTAAATATGACGCATTATGTCCATACTAGTTAGTTAAGAAGGGCCAAGACACAGGCAGAGGCATGGTGCACATAATCATGCTAAGTCATGATTAGGAAGTTGCTTGACAATATTCTGACCAGACTTCCCCAGGCAAAGTGTAAGCACACTGACAGCATGCAGTAGAATCATCATAATGAGAAGTTCAGATGAGGTCACTCTCCTTTTGGAAAGGAAAAGGTGGGACAGAAAGATGAGATACATGAATGCATGCCATTCCTTAGGACTATAGTTGCCCATTTTATTTGCAAGTGTAAATGTGGATACAAGGCCAAGACACATTTGTTTCCAATTCTGGAATCAAATTTCATTAGGATTTTAGGATGATGACCCAGTTGATCCTGCAATGAATTCACTTTGTTCAAGAGCTGGACATTACATTGCAAGCCTGTGTTGGTGTCCTAGTTCTATCAGAAAATGAGTATTAGTCTGTTGCATTATACTGCTCAGGAGGGTACATGCAGAGCTTCACAGGCCTGGTTTACTCCCACTAGTCTGTGTCTCCATTGTGATTGAGTCTACCACCAGAGACAGATACTGGCCTTGACTGCTCTTGGACATGTTATTCTCTATTTGGGTACCAAGAAATACAGAAGAATTGTGACAGTGCAAACTATAAACATAGTAGTCTCCAAAAGACTATGTCAAGGTCTGAGACCATCCTGGAAGTTGCTGGTATGTAAGCATGTGCACTTTACTGTGTACATTAACAGTGAGGACATAGATGAAGAAAAGGACTCCCTTGAATAGGTATTGACATATATTGATATATACACAAATCAGCACATAATCACCTGCTTTTCTTTAATTCTGGAAAGCTTTATTTGTTTATTTCGATTTTCATATTTCTATTTTGTTGCTTTAAAATAACCCAAACCTTAAAAAACAGATTAAAAAACCAAACCAGAACTAAACAGCAACAGCCAGTTTATTTATAAACAGGATTAATTATTCCTATTTCCCTTGCAAAGGTTTTGTTAGATGACTGTTAAACGTATTATGCAGCAGAGAGAGCCTCAATGGTTTCTATTTCCAGTTTATGGATTGCCGATGTCACTATCCCTACCAATGCACCTGGGGTTTCGCTCCATACTAATCATTGGAAAGGAAAGACTAGACTCATCCTAAAGCAGACATGATCAAGTGAGCAAGTTTATCCAGATCCCAGCCTTCACTGATGTCCCTGAACTATGTTCCCTCTATTCCTACAGGAGTCCTTCTATTTCTTAGACTTTCCTGAGGAGCTGACGCAGTTTCTTCATTCAAAAGCAGTGCAAAATACCTGGACAGGCTTGTCAAAATTGGAAAAAGCTACTGGTTACAGTCAGAGTACAACCACACTAAAATTATCCAACAGACCTCAAGAAATGCTGAGCAGCTCAGTCCTCAAGGACAGCTCAGCTCAGATGGTTAATCTGAGCAGCAGAACATCTGCAAAAGGCCTATGCCTCCCCGAGGCACAATGTTCCCTCGGCTGCCTTGGAAGCAGAGGGACCTGGCATTCCCCCATGTCTATTACCATCTCAATTGCACAGTCTGGCACAGGGGTTGCACTGTGTCATGTCATTACTTTGCCACTGGGTTCCTAGACATGGCTTTGATATGCTGAAATATTATACAAGGCCATTTTTCAACACAGAAAGAACTTGTTTTCTGATCAGGTCCGAGTTTCCCATTTACCGAAGTATAATGTATCTACCCCATGGACACTCAAGAAGAAAATAAAATAGAGAAAAGTTAATCAGGGCATGGAAATCCATATAAAAAGTGAGAAAGCAAAGGAGAAGAAAGAAAATAGAGAAAACTTGCTCAGCAGCCTGTGCTCTGCTATGTCAAGCACATTCTCCACATAGTTTTTCTACCTGGTGAGCAAGGTAATATTTATCAAGCACATGAGTATTTCACAAAGTGAAATAGGCAACCTGAAGCAGACAGAAATGTCTCTTTCACAGTGAATGTTTTAAATCAGAAAGCATTAGAAAAATACACAAGAATTTTGTGTGCATAAAATCTCATTTTTTCAACCTGGAGTCAAAAGTCCCTCAGTATTTTTCTTGTCTTTCTCCCTCTCCTACTGGCTGTATGCCTTGAATCAGATGCGCAGTCAGACTACTTTGCAGGCACACTCAAAAATCTAATAAGCTGTTGAACTGCTCTCTAATTCTGAGGACAACAGGCACAGTATGGTTCCTTTTCACACGGCAAAACCCTCCAACTCCACAGAAGTGCATGGTTGCATACAAACCATCTCTGAGGAGGGGTCCTTGGTCCACCCTAATGTCTGACCTATGTGTAAGCACTGTTTATGATAAGATTAATTGGCATGGGCCAAAATCATACCTGTGCTAATAATTTAACAGTAAGAATGACTACATGCTGACAGGTACAAGCCTTCATTCTACCCCTTTATTAGTGCTGATGACTGATGAAGCTTTCCACATCTTCGGTGTGCTCGTCCAGATCCGTATTCTGGTCTTCAGTGCAGATATAAATGATCTGCTCAGCTGAATTTGCCAAACTGGAAGAAAAATGGCTTACACCCTTTCTATCTTGCTCAAAATAAAGGATCTTGCAAGATCACGTTAGAATCAGACTCAGTCCAGCCCCTCATGCTGCTGGAGGCAACACTGATTGAGGTGGTCTCACAGTATCAATGGAACAATATTCCCCTCTGCATTAAAAATGAGGAAGTAAGATATCTGAGCAATCTGGAAGCTTTTAAACACATGAAATGATAACAATTCTTCGACTCCTGCTTTAATTTTAGTTTTGAAGACTGATATTCCAATTTCATATTATGAGTGTTATTTTAGTTCAAAGAAAAGAAAAATTACTGATGATTCTCCTGTGTTTTCTCTTCCTTAAATAAAAAGAACAAAACACCTTTTTTTTATAGAAGAGTCAAATGGGTTCATTACACTCTTTGTAAAACAAAATTTTAAATTGAACTCTCATTTAAGTATCCTCTGTTCTTGCAGTCCAGAAAGGGTGAAATAAAAATCCCAAATACGTAAGTCAGTATTGGTCTATACTTTCATCAGAAACCAATCTCTTGGGCTATATTATACTGCAACGTCAACACCAACTGGGCAGAGGTTGGAAGTTGCTATTACAGATCAGGATGTTGCGAACAGGCATGTTAATGATTTTAAGATTTTGATTATCCTTTATTTTCAAGAAAGACTATTTAGTGCTTGTTTTACAGGCAAAATGTTCCACTGATGCAAGAGGATGACAATTCACCCAAGGATGACTGACCCTTAGATAACCTTCATGAAGGTAGAGATGGCCTAACTGCTGTCTGGATTGAAAAACACTGCCCTCAGTGTCTTAACAGTCTATTGATGCAAGAGGGAATTATACAACCCAAGCAAAGGGCCTAGGCAAACTATAGCCACTGACAAGAAAGTTGATCCTGAGAAGACAGCAAGAGAATCTCTTTACATGTGGGATGAGAATGACCAGACCATAGAATCACAGAATGAAACAAGATAGAAGGGAGGCACAGAGGTTGTCTTGATCAACATCCCATTCAAGGCCGTGCTAAATTACAGCATGTTGCTCAAAACCTTGTCTAGTCGAATTCTGAATTTATCCAAATGTACATGTACACGGGTAGATAAGGCAAAGGGCACTACAATACAAGGTAACATTCACAGACTTTGCTTTGCCATGCATCTGAATGTCCCAAGCAGCAAAGCTCTAGCAGTCTTCTTGGAAAGAACTAAAACATTACTGCACTTATTCTGCCTTCAATGGTCATGCCTTGAACATGAACAAGTAGGAAGACTGAATGCTCTCTAAGAAGGCTGGAAACAGGAAGCATTTCCCGGGCTTGTAAAAAACTACTGCTAGGGGTTGTCAAGTTCTGTAACCTCACATAAGCAAGGCTGCTGCAGCTCCATGTTTCCAGGTACAACCAATAGCAAGGTCGAATGGGTATTCTCAACAGGCACACACACAAATACATGTAGGCACTGCACATATACGAATGGCCAGCCACAAAAATAAACACAGACAGAAACACTCACCAGTCATGCAAACAGAAACAGCACCACCAATGGCCTCATCCTGCTCCCCCTTCTGGTTGGTCAGGATGTAGGTCTGTTAGTGGGAAATATATATGCATTTATATACAATACAGATCCCTGCAGTAACTGACCATAAACATTTAGTCTCCAGTAGCTGATCTCTGGATCTGTGGTCTCTCCATATGCTGGCACCTGAAGACTGCAGTCCCATTTCTGTTGCTAGTATTCAGACAGCCTCACTCACTGATACATCCCTTCACACACACAGAGAGGCATGCTAAGATCCTCTACTAACTGGCCTTAAGCATGAGACCTACCCAGTAGCTAGCCTGGATTCTTGTTCTCCTGGGTTGCCAACACTTGGACATACAAGCCTCTAAGGTCTGCAGCCAGTGTAGTGCTGCCCCACTCCACAGAACCCTACTTACACGTACAAACACATGCACAAGCACACATGCTGTGGATCTCTTAGACACTTCAGCCTACTCAGGAGCAGGCCCTTGGATAGTCTTGTCTCAAACTGCATTGTTATATACAATATATAGACAAGAACTTCAAAAGAACCCCCCGAACTTATGGTGGGCTCCATAGTTGACCTGGACCTCCTGATTCCCTCAGTAGATAGTCCCCTCCATCTGTCTCACTCACAGAGACACACACACATACAAACAAGTGCCTCATCCATCCTCCAGACTCTCTGGTCTTTCCCTGGCTTCTCAACCCAATTACTCTACTAATGAGTTAGTCTGGCTTGATATAGAGATCATAGACTTACTGAATTAAGATCACTCACTCCAGTTGCTTGTATCACAGATGCACAGATCCTATGACCTGTGGTCCAGTTTGAGTTCCTAGCACTTGATTTTCATCTGTTTCAGGCTCTCCAGCTGCTGATAGTGCTGACACATGGGCCACTATGACCTGTAGTTTAGCTCCAGTTGCAGGTATAAAAATGTCCATACACACACATACACACAAAGTAAAGCCTCCTCTCCCAGTTAACTAGAGAAAAATCGAATTTCATAAGAAGATAGGATAGACTGTGGTGATCAGGTGCCTGATTGGCATATCAACATTCAGTCTGTTTGCATGACTGCTTCCTTGTCTCTCTCTACTTTTGCACACTTAATCCTCCCCAAAACCGCCTTGATTCCTCCCTTTCCCTTATGGTTTCTCCCCTAAAAAAAGCAGCAGCAAGTTTTGGAGAAGCTCCAGATGTTCCTTATATCCTGGAATAAATCTCATGCCTCTGTTGGCAGTAACCCTGTTCAACCTCCAAGGTGTTCCAGAGAGCACTTCAATTGACTCAATGGGTTCCATTCCCACTCCATGGGCTGATCCTCTGGCAACCATGGGAGAAGCTGCATCAGGGTGATGATTTCTCTATTAGATAAATCAGGTTCCCTGTCTTTCATAGTTTCTTTGTTCTCTGAGCATGTGGAGAGGATCCTTTTATCGCTCAAATGAACAAATACATTTATGCAAAGGATCTATCACCTGGAGACAGAATACAGTCAAACCTTTGGGAGGCCTTAAATACACTAGAACTTTTTCCAAACCTAAACAGCTATTGTGGTGAAGTAAATAATATGTCAATGGCTAGTGACATATGCAACTGTAGCAAGTATTCTATTTTTCACAAATGAGTTGATGAAACAAGTAAAAAACCAAAAACAGCCAAAAGATTCTACTTGCTCATAAGTACTCAACACAAAGATTGCTGTTATTTTTGAACAAAAAATATCTTTTCTGATGTTTATTTATGACTTAACATGAAAAAAACAAGCTACAAAGTTATAAAATATGGCTCCTTATATAAAAGAATAGATACAAACCCAATCTATATGAGACAAGTGAGTTTGAACTTTTTCATGGATGATTCTATATTTTGAAGTCATTCTTGCAATGAATGATCCTGTATTACTTCCGTACTCATACGCAATTAATTTTAAAAAAGCTATTTGGAGCCAATAGGATTTGTAAGTTCTATGAAGTATAATATTATTTAACTACTTGCTATGTCAGAGCAAAACGCTGACACTATCATAACATCAAATTTGTCATCCAAAAGGAGGATTTCTCACACCCCAATCAGAAGTTATGTGCCATCTGTGAAAGAGAGAAATGACAGCCAAATGGTTTAGGATATGGAAATACACAGCTTTTTGCAATGTAACACACATTTTAAGCTTTATG
Organism: Pitta sordida; assembly: GCA_013390025.1. Classification (NCBI taxonomy): domain Eukaryota; kingdom Metazoa; phylum Chordata; class Aves; order Passeriformes; family Pittidae; genus Pitta; species Pitta sordida. The sequence continues at coordinate 11,309 of WEKX01016187.1, read as the reverse complement.
AATGAGTTTTTCTCATTACCTAACCTTTTCTTTTGTTAAAACTCTGGAAACTACCGGGATTAGCATGTTGTGCTAATTCATCTATTGATGTCAGAAAACGCAGACATCAGGAAAATAAAAAACAAGTTCAAACTTTTCATTTGAAATCAAATTAAATTACTATCTACAACTTTCCTAGTGATACCATATAATATGCATTCTTCCACAGCTTAAGAGGTTCATTCCACAAACACTCACTATTGAGTCTAGTACTTGGATCCAACTGACACTGCCTTCAAACTGGCTACTTTTGATGATAGCTCAGTGTGACTTCTAGTGTTTATCTATGTTTTCCTTGATACTTCTTTCAAAGACAATAAAAAGTGAGCTCATATCTTACAAAGTTTCACTGAAGCATATACTGCAAGTCCCAGATACACTACATTACAACAATGCCTTTCTTTTCTTTGAAGGTCTAGTTAGCTGTGAATATAAACAGTGTTAGTTGTAGCACGAATAGCCTCTACTGTCCTTGCTGCCTCCGAGAAACAAGGAGTAGCCTGCAGTTTGGGAACAGATGCAACACAGGGCTATGGCACATGCCTGGGAATGGGGATGTTCTAGAACATGGACATCACAGGAATCTACTATGGAAGAAAACAAACCAAATGTAGCTGCTGAGGCTGACCAAAAGGATAACCCCCATGTCTCTTCCCCCTTTACAAACCAGCTGCACATCCAGCCCAGTTCCATTCCGTTTCCGCATGTCTACAATAGGATATTTGTCTGCCTTGGGCTTTCCAAGCATGTGGCAAAGATTTTGGCATACAGGGGAGTGTCAGAAAAGAAATGGGGAGAAAATGTTTGCTAGAATTTTAATAATTCATGTGAATCATAGATTCATAGATTATTCTGAGTTGGAAGGGACCCACAAGGATCATTGGGTCCAACTCTTAAAAGGCACCACTGCCTCCCTGGTGGGAATCAAACCCCCGGTCGCCTGCATGAGAGACGAGGACACTCACCGCTGTACTAAAGTGGATTTTCAAGCAATTAAAGTAAAAAGTTAATTTTGAAGTAAAATATAACACTAATTTAAAACTTCCTTTGTATATACTAAACCATGTTTAACAAACCAAATGAAATTTTTTACTCTGAAGATTCCCTTTGAGGAAAGTATAGTTTTCCTCTATTTCAAAGGCAAGTCAATTTGAGCAATAAATACATTATTTTCTACTGCCCAAGATGATAACCAGTTAATAGAAAAGCTAAGGAAATAAGAATACCTGACCTCACTACCTTTTTCTTCCATATTCCCTTTTGCCAAGGAGACTCTTTCAATGCAAAGAGGTTCTACCAAAGCAGAATTATTCTCTCTATATCTTGAACTTCTGGAAAATAGTTAGAAAGCTGTCCAGCTATTCTGCAGGCTGAAGAGCTTGTAAAATAAATGCAGTCACTTACATGCAGAACACACCATTCCTTCGGAACATATTTAATGAGTTCTGGAAAACAAACTCTGCTTCTGTTTACAGCTGTAGACAATTATAACTCAGTCAAGGCAAAAACAGTATTCCATATAAAAATCATCTCAGTGCCCTAGTAAGAGCTATTTTATTAACATGTTATCACTTGCTCTCATCTGTCTTGATTGCAATCCATCAGGCATTCTTAAATTCTATGCTTCACTAACTTTTACAATGAAAAATGTTAACCTAAAATGTTAACTAAAATGTTAAGTGATAAAATGTAATTACATACATAAATAGATTTTCAAAGGAATAAAATTTCCGTGTATTTCTTTAAGTGCCTTAGACAAAAAGGAAAAGTCTATTACTTCACACAGAATGTAGCTCAAAAATAATGCTCACCAAACTAAAGTCTCAAACACTTGCAGAGCCATAAATTGGGAAATGTAATTTTAATGAGAACTTTTGTGCAATATTGGTTCTTTTTAAAAAGCTAAAATAAAAAATTTACAACCATGTTTGCAATGCCGTTTTCACGCAGGTCTTTTTTCTACTGTAAAAGTCATATCTGGGAAACTCTGGACATACATGTTCATTCCTAGTGAAATCAGTGCATCTAAATACTAGGGCTGTATCAAATACATTCAGTCTAATGATTCATTTTTATGCATTAAAACCAACAATAACAACAACAAAAACATTTTCAATTGCGTACAAGAACTTCTTTACTTCTGAGTCATAAAGGAGTTTAAAGTCCCACTAGGTCCTGTAAAAGCATGCTGCCTTCCTTATATCTGAAAGGTATTCTGCATAAAAAGTATTTGCTCTCTTCATAATGGATATAAAGTTGGTTTGAATTTTTTGGTTTCTCTTCGCCTCTCTACACCTTTTCCTTCTTTTCTTAATTATTTACATTAAGGTTTAGACAATTTCAAACAAAGCTTAGTTTGAGACAAAATGTGATTTATGTTCAGAATGTTTAAATCTAACTCAGATACCTGAGAGACACTGGGAAGAAAAATTACCATGACTGATTTTCCCACTAAGTCAATCCTCTTCAGTCAGAGGCAAGACATATTATAGACACCATCTAAAATTTCAGTGAAAGATTACAAAAACTAAAGACCACACTGGATATTCCCTATATTTTTTCAACTTAAATCTGAAACCTGAAGTTCAAGTTTCTACTACATATATATAATAATGAGTCAACAAATCCCCCATGGGCTTTTTCTTCTTCCTTATGGACAACTCTGTACTAAAGCAAAGCTTTCTACACAGGTATTATCAGACTTTCCTCACCTACCACATCATTTTACTTTGACTTCTGACCACAACAAAAATACCTCTGAGATGCAAATTAGCTTGGAGTGCAAACCCAGGACCATGCAGTACAGTCACAATGAAGGTCTTGACTCCCCTGACTCTGAATTAAGAGTTGAAAATCAGCTCATGGGCACCTTTACTGTTTCATCTCTACAGGCAGAATTTTATTGTCCTATTTTAATCCAAGCAATTCAACTATGTGATCTGTGAAGCTGTATCACACAGTGCTTTCTAAACTCTTTTATCTCTACAAACTTACAGGAATGAGTACTGAATTAAAAAAATGCCAGTTCCTACAGGCATCACTGAGTTGCTTTATATTTGCAAAGAGAAATGACATCTTCTCCCCCTTTTCTACCTCTGTTCCTCTACCAGTTACACAAGGAATTACACAGCATTTTGTAATATAATTTTAAAATCAGTAATGAATATTATTTCAGAGATTTAAGAATTTGTATTGTAATCATTGTATTACATCAATTATTTAGTCTCTGAACTCCTCCTGCACTCCATTCCCCTCCTATTAAGAGAAGGGAAGATTTAACAAGCTTTCCTCTTTTTATTAGATCTGACACTATTCTCCTTTCCTATCCTCTAGGTCTTTCCTTGTCTCCCTTTGATTCTATCTCTCCCTCCTCTCCTTTTTCAAAGGCTTTTAGAAATGCAAGAGATGAACATTCATCACAAAGCAGTACAGTTCATTGAGCACATGTAGCTGCAAGGATATTTCTTGGAACAAACAAGAGGACTGTTTACAATACCTCTGCCCCTCTCTAACTCTCTTCCACAGCTTTCATCTCATCTCCTGCTCTCATCGCCCTTCCTCCTACCATCTATTCTTTCTTCTGCCATCTTCTTGGCCTCTCTTTTCCCCTGTCCACCTTTTCCCCTACCCTGCCTTCACTGTCATCTTTCTCCTCTCCTCTACGAGCTGAACATGAACTGCCTCTTCTTGTTAATGCAAAGCATTCTCTCTGTATTTATTATGTGAGGCAAGTTGTTCAAATGTGAGACAAAGACTCTTGATTTCAGCCCACTGGATTTTGCTCTCTCGAACAGCATAAATGTTCAGAGATTGTTTCACAAAACAAACATGGTGCAAGAACAGGAACAGAAAGAATCAAATACATGCAAAGCATAAACAAGGAGCTTATTCCCAGAGCAAAAAAAAATATTCTTTGAGGTAGTCAATTCTGAGATAGCTAATTGTAATGTTCATTAATGGTCTTCCATAAGAGGATTTGCCTCTCCCCCTAGAAACAGTACTAAACATTTTACATCTCAGGAGACAGTGATCAACCATCAAACACAAAGACATGCTCAATGCTTTTTTAAATCTCTAGAGAAAACATTTTTAAAGTAGTTGCAATATGTAACATCTGCTCTTACCTTCTAGTGAGGCGACTAGACGAAAGAAGCAGACCATCCAGATCCAACCCATTCCCGCCACTCTTCTTGCACTGATGTCAGCATTAGAATCCATGAAGATTCTCTGCAAGAACCATCATCTTCAACAAACACACACCACTCCCTTGAAACGGTCAGAGATTTCTTGGAGTGTTTTAATATCTTTCCAAATCAAAGCACAGAGGCCTTCACACAGAAATGCTGTTTAAGGAGAAACAGAATGTGGAAAGAGAAAAAAAGTCATAATAATACAAAACTGACAGGTTTTTATACACCCACTTCATCACTTACTACTTCCGAGATAGAGGTGATAAAGAGTAACACAGACGTGGTAAGAACCATATACCCAGCCCTCAAGACTTCAGCCAGTCACAGGTGTTTTGCCAGTACACACAGATTTTGAGACATTCATAGCATCAGTGAGAGTGGGTTCCCAAATCAATGTTAATCTGTACTACAGTGTAGGCTGTACTCGTACTCTAGTTCTGACCCTTTGTATCTTTGGCAACGTCTCTTGGAAGGTGTCCATTCCATTTCCTTTGTATGCTTTTCAAATTCTGCCTCATAATTTACATTTTGCCTTTTCTGCAGGCAGTAGCCATGACAGGAGAGTTTTTGCCAACACAAATCTGCAGGGCTGACACACTTGTAACTGTGTATCAGATGCAGGCATTTGTCCCTTAAAGCATGACTGCACACTGCTGAGGCTGGACAGTATTTTTCCCATTGGTATGTTGTACGTGAGGAAGGAAATGCTGTGATATTTAAGGTCAAACAGGGGGGCTGTGTTACAGCCAGAAAAAGCAGAGAAAGTCCAAGTTTATTATCTTAAGTGGGAAAAAATCCAAACAAAACTCTACCACCACCATTAAGAACCTGACATAAAGGCTTATCTCACAGCAAGGGAGCAGCCTGTAGCCTAATCCAGCACAGTAATTTTCCTAAGCAAGGTAATTCTGGCTCCATCTGCCCAATTCTCAGTCTACCAGAGAAATATCACAGTAATATGTAGGTTGAATGCAAAAAAAGCCAGTACGTTTTGTTTCTTCAGGTGCTCTTTGTGCAGAGTACTGAAAATACTTCAATGTCTTCAGTGAGACAGTGAAGCGTAGCTAAGCAGAAAGAAAAGTGTCTCAGGCAATATAGAGAAATGGCTCAATAACTTGGCTGTAACAGGAGAAGGAAGAGTTGCAATTAAAAGGGCCAATCTCAGTGCAATTATTTCAAAACCTGGCAATAGGGGATTTGAGTAAGTTGGGCATAGTAGAGAAAAAAAGCAGCCTGGGGAGCATGAGAAAAAGCAGTGGAGTGCAATTTGATTTGCTTTACTGGAGAGAGGGAGAAATCACTGGACAGGATGGAAGTTCCCTCTTACACTGCCCCCAGTGAGAACCTAGAGCACCAAGTACAAGGCGAGCCAAGGCACCCTGGGCATGACTAAAATGTAAGCAAACTAAAGGGACCTCAGCAAGTTGCAAAAACTTCAAATCATGACTTACAAGGAAAGAGAATAAAATCAGTTAAGTATAACTGAGGAAAAATTAAGATCAAATGGGAGGCTGGTATAATACAGAGGTACTGCACATTAGTTAATGAAGCATATATATATCACAATGCATCACGTAAGAAAAACACTATTGGATGCAACTGTAAAAAGAAGAAAAATTCAGGCCAAACGGTCAGGAAGTCCTTCTTTACAGAAGGAACTGTCCAAGCACATAACAGTGTTCTTCTGGAACAGTCTGAAGACTGCTGCCTGAGCCACAAAACCCAAGTCTGGGTATACCGGAGCCAAGCCTGCATGACTACTTTACATGGAGACATAAATACTCACCGTTTGTACTGCCAGTCAATCTGTAACATTAGAATATCTAACAGCTTTTTTATTAGGCCAGTAAAATCCTGAGAGGTAGAGACTTTTAAACATTCATTTTGAAGGCATATAAATGCACAAACAGAGGTCAAATAAACCGAACAAACCTTTAATTTCAGTCAATGGGACCGCATGCATTTACAGCAGGTTTAAAAACACCTCACAACCTGGATTTTCTCACGTCACATAACTTAGGAGTGGCAGAGCAGAAAACAGAACCCAAATATGCTCTGGTTGATGGATCTCAGGCTAACNTTTGCCTTTTTTTTTTAATTTTTTTTTTATTCTGCCTCTTCCACACCACAATGAAAAATGCTTACTCCACAAGGAAGGATAGAGAGAACATTATGGAAGCATTTAAGGGAGAGTAGGAGGAAAGCACTAGCCTCTCTGAATTAAAGAGTACCAAGCCCCTAAATTGCTAACCACTGCCCTGCCCTTCCCCCTAGCACTTGATGTGTATAGAATCCGACTACACCCAAAGA
>WEKX01016179.1:1368-17589 GCA_013390025.1 Pitta sordida | reverse complement strand
CTGGGCCCCTTCCGGCTCGGAGTGGCCTGCTAGACTGTGAGGGATCTAGGTTGGTGTTATGCTCTGCGATGTGCTCTCGGTCTCCTTACGGGTGTTAGATGGTGAGTTGGACTAGATGATCCTTGTGGGTCCCTTCCAACTCATAATATTCTGTGATTCTGTGAACTCAGAATCCAGTTTAGAGTTTAGGCTAACAGCTAAATACAGAACTGCTAAACTAGCAAGGAACACACAAAATAGAAATTTTCAGCATTTAGACAGAAAAATAGGGTGTCGTGGTTTGACCCCGGCTGGATGCCAGAGATTCACCCACAACCTCTCCTGGAGAAAAAAAAAAACGGAAAAATACCTTATCACAGGCAAAACAAGGCAAGCTACAAGTGAGGAAAATAAAGGATTTATTTATTAACTAACAAGATCAGAGCTTAATGCGAGAAGCATCATTTTAAAGGCAACCTTTTCACCCCACCCCTCCTTCTCTTACAACAGATCTCATACTCCTTTTTTGACTCCAGGAGAAAAGAAGGGGAACAGGGGTAGGGGTAAAACCACGCAAGTTGGTATTTCTGACATGTTTAGGGTAGGAACCATATCTCTGCCTTTCCATAAAGTCCTCTCTCTCTCTCATGAGAGGAAAAGTCTTTCATGACCCTTTCCCAAGTGAGATCTCAACCCAGGGACAACAGCTCTTCCATTCTCTGTTGCCCAAGAGTCACAGCACAGGATGTAGTTTTTAAGCATTGGCTTCACTGCTTCATTATGAGCCCATCCCAAAGTACATCGTTCAGATCCTACCACAATGCAACTCTGTCACAAAACGCCCGTCCAAAGGATCTCTGCCAAGCTCAGCTCTGGCTCCATGTTTCTGGGCTCTTAAACATCTGCAGCTTTCCAGCTTGATCCTCCACCTTCAGCGTGGCCTCAGGTGGATTCTGCATAGCTGGTTTCTCTCTCTCTATTCCATAGGTTTGTAGGCAGACAGTCTGCTTCACTATGGTCCATTCTACAAGCAGCAGCAAGATGCCTGGAATCCTCCCTACCTCTTCTACGCTCCCATGCCTTCATAGCTTCTCAGCTTCTCACACAGGCCCTAGTCCGGTCATCTTTCTGTTACTAGTTTTTTTTCCTTTCTCCAATATGTTATTCACAGAGGTGTCTATCTGTTTGACCTTGATCTCCATGGCAGCAATGGAGGCCCAGGCAGAAGCTGTTAGCCCCATCACTGCCAGAGGAAAAAAGAAACTAAACCAGGACACAGAGTTTAAAGTCTACTTGACTACAGCCTTTCTGTTCTCAGATTACAAAGAGGTACGGAGCAAAGTAACATACCTGGGCCAGTTCTGCAAATAACTTAGGGAAAAAGGCAGATGCAGAAAGAGCCAGAACCTATGGCTTTGGCATAAATTTCTCAAAGCCCATATTGGTAGAAACAAGAAGTTCACAGCTACCAGAGAACTGTCAAACTCTTATCTGAATGAAGAAAAATATATCTCTTGCATCACAGTGAAGTTGAAATTGTGATTTAGTTCTACTTCCACACCTTCAAGTTGTAGGATTGAATTTTTAAATGAAAATTCAGACTCCAGAGTATAGCTCTGCATAAGCCATTTCCAAGCTATGTGGTCTTTATATTGCAAGAATTCATCCTCAGGGATCGGCAGCTAAAAATGTGTCTGTGCAGCTCTCATACAGTGCCAATCCAACTTCAGGACAAAACAAACAACCTAGAGAGAGAGAGAGCATTATTTACATCACTGGCTTCAAGACTTTTTTGTGAGTGCTGGGCATCAGTAGTGAGGCTCTCGCTATGGACAATATCTGATTGCAGGCATCAGATACTGCACATAAGAGAGAGTATTCAAGTATTGAAAGCAACCATTAGATAAGCCAGATTTGTGTTGGCATCTAGCAAGATTTGAGTCCAAACTTTTTTTTTTTTTTGAAGCACCTCCCTGAAACAAAGCTGTTATGTGAAAAATTGAAAATTATTCCTGTTTTCCTAAGCATCACTTATTTTTTGTTAAAAAAGATGGACATCTGGCCTTGACACTTAATTGTGGCAACATGAAGGAATATCATCACTGAAGAGAAGCAAGGATAAGACGAATACGAATTTTGCAATTACATCAGCCAGCTCCTTCAGGATTCTTGGATGAATCCCATTAGGCCCCATAAATTCAGAGATCCAGCTAGAGTAAAAGATCCCACAAAGTTTAGGGTCACCTGGAAGTTCATCATTCTCATGTTCATGGTCTTCCAGCTGACAGCACTGAGACCCCTTGGTCCATCATCTGTGTTGAAGACAGAGACAATGAAAGTGTTAAACACCTCTGCCTTTCTCTGTCCCTGTTTGTGAGGTTAACATCCTCATCCTCTAATGGGCTAACATTATTTCTATTCTGCCTATTGCTGATAACATAGAAAAAACCCTAATTTTATTTTCCCTCATGTTTCTGGCCAGCTTCAACTCCAGTTGAGCTTTGGCTGCATGGTTTTCTCTGTACAGTGGCAAACAGCATCTCTGTATTCTTCCAGTGTCACCTGACCTTGCTTTGATTTGGCATACCTTCCTTTTTAGTCTTATTTCCAAGCAACAGACCAAGGAGGACATATTTCCAAGCTGTGTCCCTTAAGGCTTGCTCCATAAAGTCGTCATACATGTGTATTAGGAATCTTCTGGCTTTGGTCGTACCAGCTGTGTGATGCTACCAGTTAATTTCTGGCAAGTTGAAGTCCCCCATAAAGACAAGGGCAGTAGGCTTGGAAGAGTCCCTTAGCTCCTCAAAGAAGTATTCACTGGTGTCATCATCCTCACCAGGAGGCCTCTGGCAGACTCCCACAATGACATCCACATTATTTGTTCGCCCCACGATTCTCACCTAGAGACTCTCAACTGTGCTGTTGCCAACTGTGAGCTCCATACATTCCAGCCCCTCCATTACATGAAACACCACACCCAATCAACCTCTTCTGCCCTATCTCTCCTGAACAGACTGTAACCATCCAACAGGGCACTCTAGTAACAGGTCTCATCCCTCCAGGTTTCACTTATGTCAGTGATGTCAAATCTCTGGGACTGGGCCAAAGCTTCTCTTTTCTGTTCCTCATGCTGTGTGCATTGGTGTAAAAACATTTCAGGTGTGGTATACTATAGCCAACACCTCTTGAAGCAGATTGAGGGATCCCATGAGTGCTCCTTTCCTCAAGTTTTGACAAACCATCCCATTGTTCATCACTGGTGAGTCTGGCTTTGTCCCTTTTCCTCCTTCCAAGCTAGTTTAAAGCTCTATCAACAACCCCCACCAGGTCCTATATTAGAACTTTTTTTCTCTTATGAGAAAGACACATCCCATCAGGTGTTGCTAGAAAGATATTGAGTAGAACATCCCATGGTCAAAAAACCCCAAAATTTTCTGATCACACTAAGCTCAGAGCCATGCATTGATCTGATGGATCTGCCTATTTCTATCAATATTATTCCTAGTTTATGGAAGAATTGAGGAAATCTTGTGTTCTTGACGTATATGAGGTCCCTGGTGTCTCTTTTGATTGGTCTTGGATTGGTCTTTGTTATTTCATGCTGCCAGTTTGAACAACCACTAGCGGACAGTAATCAGAGAGCCTTACTAGACTGAAGAGTTTTCCAGCAATGTACCCGAGCCCCTGGGAGACTGCAGACCTCCCTGTGAGTTGGGTCCAATCTGTATATTGGGCCCTCCATCCCCTTTAGAAGCGAGTCTCCTATTAAAATGACCCTTCTTTTTCTCTTAACAGAAGAGACCTGCTACTGCTGTTGCATCAAGGAGACCCTTCTGCCCCAGAAGGACCCTTGCCCACCTCATCAGTTGTCTGGCCTTGTAGTTCCAGGAGGTGCCAGTTCTACCTGTTAAATTTTCGGGAGGAGGAAGAGCCTTCCATTCTGCAATGTGCAGTGACCCACTTCCTGACTTGATCTTCACGGAGCGTGAATGAAAGTCCTTGTGTCCAATTCTTGTTTATTTGATGTTTTTTTCTGTAAAGGCTTGACACTGAATGACTTCTGTCACCTGTTTTGATCATCTCATCTCATCTCATTTTAGTTGTAATGTTAGTTATTTCTACATACTTTCAACTTTAGTAGTGAAGAAGTACTACCCACCCACCCACTCATATTTAATCTACTGAGACTGCATTTAATAATTCTAATTATATAAATCATGAACTCCAACTTGTAAGAAAAACAAGGTCCATTCCTAACAGGGCACCAATTCTGAATCATCGTCTATTTCACTGTGGCAAACTGAAACCAGGAATTTCTAGGAATATGGTATTATACCTCTTATCTTTTATTGCAACATCAGCTAAACACAGAGAATGTTTGCCTTAAACAGTCACATATCTAAAACCTGTTTCCTTTTACAGATCATTCCTGTATTTACTCTCAATATTTTGCTTGTTCCTACAGAAACAGGGATGTTTTTGCCGTGACCAAGTGCTGCAAATGCTTCCTATGCTCAACTACACTAAGAACAGCAAGTGCTCTCCTCAGACCCCTTCCATGGGTTAAAGGAATCAACACTAGAAGGCCAAATGTGCATGAAGTAGCTTAGGCACATTAATTTATTAACTGAAATGACCTCATCACCACATGTTTTGCTTTTCTATTTCTTCTTAATATGCTCATGAAGTCAATTACTACCACTGAAATATCTTCTGAAGTCCAAACTTGCATTGATTCCCTCTTGACACCATAGCAAAATTTTATTTTGTCATTTCAAAGAAAACAATTTCCTTAGTTCCTCAGTTAACTTCATCTGTGGAGGGATCTTTCTGCACTCTCCCTCCCAACACCTCCGCATACTGCCACCCACCTCTGGAGGCTGTGTCTGTCAGTAGTCCCAATGCATATTCCCAGGCCCCTTGGCACAGTGCAGACAGACTTTCTGTCATACATAACATACATGTTATATAACATCAATGTAAATTTGTATTATATTTTCCACACAGAAGATCTCATCTGCCTTATGCTTTAATTCAGCTGAATATGAGCTAGCTACTGATCAAAACGTGCATAATTTGGCTAACACTGTGCAATACTTAAGAAAATAAGTCCTGTTGAAAGGCTGAGTCCCATATTTGTTTGAACACAAAGCAACTCCAACTGCAGCTAAGTAGAGTTGGCCTAAGTCCACCTTGAAGCAGCAGAAGTGTATACTTATCTCTGCCAGGACAGGACTTCACAGGCGTATTCTTGTTCTCCAAAGCCTGACAAATAAAAAGTCACTGGATAAGATTAGGTTTATATGCTTGATTTCATTGCACAGCCACCCAGATATTTTGTAGAAGAGAAGGAGCTGACTGGCTCAGAACAATCAGGTGGGAAGCTGAAGGGGAACAGGTCGAGCTCTGTGTAGGTGAGACAGATATTACTCCACCCCACCCAGCCTTAGTCAGTCTCTGGTCTAGTCTAAAGTAATGGATCAACTCCATGGACCTATTGGAAAAACTGAAGAGCAGGAGCTGGCCCTGGGGAGAGCCCCAGGGAACCAGAGCAGATGAAAGGTCTGATGCACTCAAGACCACGCTGGATCTTCCGGTGGTGACCATTTACCTTTGTTTCTCCTTTTTCTTTGTCTTTCTCTCTCTTTCTTCTCTTGCCTTCTTCTTCTCAAAATATATTGTAAGCCAGACTAAAAAATTCCTTGTTAAGTGCTTTGCTGTATCTGAATAAACTGAAGTATGTGGAGTGCCTTATTTTGTCTGGATGTTTTTAGATTTGCCAAGTACCTTATTCCACCTTAATGTTCTGAAGTTTGCAAGTAAAAGTTTGTTACACAACCTCCTGAAGGTTTTGCTGTTTATTCTGTGCACTGCTCAGAGTAATTCAAACTACCTTTCCTTAAACATCCTGAGCAGGATAGGGTATTACAGAGTTCAGGTAAAAAACCAAAAAATAGGGATCTCTTAAGATTTCCCAGCAGTTGCAGGCTACCATGATATCTCCATTGGGTCACTGGCAACTGACAAAAATGCTCATTTGGTGAGATAGTAAATCTGTGTAGAGCATCTAATTAGTAAGGAAATCCAGAAGCTGAGGGAGACTAATCACTTCTTCAGTTCTTCATCACTAAAAGCTGGTAAATTAGAAGACTTACCCAGTTTCTCCAACTGTGAAGCTGGTGTAATAAATATATTATCTTGTCCTACAAATTGTGCTGTGAGCCAAGTGCAGCTACAGCAGTATTAGTACTACATAAAACATTTTATCATTTTGCATGTCACTCTGAACATGTGTATCTCTGCCTTTTATTTGTTTGGATGTAAATGTACAACACATAAACACAGAATTAGGCAAATGGATTAAAAGACCAGGTGTATAGCCTATGCCAGGCTGAAGCTTTCCATACAGGCTCAGATTCCTCACTGAAGATTTTCCTCTGCTTCTCTGATTTCCACGCAGACAGCCACCAAACTCAGAAGCAAAGTGAATGTACTCAAAACCCATAAGCTTTACTTTTCACTCCACATGATTAGCTATTTCAACCATTACTTATTGCAAACTCTAAATTAATATAATTTTAAAAGGTAATTATTTTCCTGTTTTATTGTATTTTTGAGTCTTGTATGCAAATGTAAAGCTCTAAGGTTACAAATATTAGCACCTGTGCAGAGCAAAGGAGCCCAAAATTCTGTTAATAGTTTATCCATTCCACAGTCTCCAATCTCTTAATTAATATGCTGCTGGTATCCATAGTATATTACAGATATTGATGTAACTGCTCAAGTCAGAGCATCAATTCAAAATGTTTTAGAGAATAAAATACAGAATTTCCTTTCATTCCCTCCTTTAGTAAGTTACTTGTAAAGAAAGTCCACAATGAATAGATATAAAAATACCACAGGAATGAAATTTAAGAAATGGAGTGTGGGTAAAGACTGCCTCTGAGTGGGCACATCTGTTTGTGTGAGAGTGAAAGTCACCGAACTAACTGGAATTCCTCCATCATCATATGTATTCTACTGAGTTTGTCACTGTCTAAATAAATGTAAAGGAAGATTGCCACTGAGCATTTCCAAGGAAGATTGCCACTGAGCATGTCCCTACAAATGCAGCAACTCCTGTATTTACTATACTTCTGTGCACAATATTTATAATAACAGGATCACAGAATCACACAGAATCATGAAGAACTAACCAGGTTGGACAAGACCTCTGAGATCACTGGGTCCAGTCTTTGACAGAACATCACCATGCCAACCAGACCATGGTACAAAGTGCCATGTCCAGTCTTTTCTCAAACACCTTCACGGACAGTGATTCCACTACCTCCCTGGGAACCCTATTCCACTGTTTAATTACCCTTTTTGAGAAGAAATTCCTCCTAATGTTCAACCTGAACTTCAGTGGCACAGCTTGAGGCTATGACCTCTTGTCCTGGGAGAAGAGTTGCCTGGGAGAAGAGCCCAACCCCCACAAGCCTCCTTACAGGCAGTTGTAGAAGGCAAGAAGGTCTCCCTTGAGCCTCATTTTCTCCAGGTTAAATATTCCCAGCTCCCTCAGCTGCCCCTGACAGGACCTGTGCTCCAGACCCTTCACCAGCTTCATTGCTCTTCTTTGGACTCACTCCAGCACCTCAATGTCTTTCTTGTAGTGAGAGGCCTAAAACCAGACACAGGACTCGAGATGCGGCCTCATCAGTGCTGAGTGCAGAGAGACAATCACTGCCCCGGTTCTGCTGGCCACACTATTCCTGCTGGCCAGGATGTGCTTGTACTTCTTACCCACCTGGGCACACACTGACTGAAGTTCAGCCCTGTTGATCAGCACCCCCATGTCCTTTTCCAGTGAGCCACTTTCCAGCCACTCTACCCCCAGCCTTTAGCACTGCCTGGGTCTGTTGTGGACAAAGTGTAGGACCCAGCACTTGGCCATCTTAGAACTCATACCATTGAATTTGACCCTTCTATTCAGCCACTTACAGGAAGTGCAATTCCTACAGGCCTTTGGAGCCCTTTCTGGGAATAAAAAGGTGGGGCGGTTTCAGCTGCACATATTAAAAGTGATCTTTTATTAATATTGTATACCTTTTATCATTTTTTCCCCTCAGAAAAGAAGGAATTCAACAGAGGTTTTGAAAAAGCTCACAAACTGATAATTTTCCCAGGAGTATCAACTTATTATCCTCTAACTGCGGCCCCCAACATCATGGTTAAATAGTTAAAACCCCTAACCTGCACCACACCTCTTTAAAACACAATTAAAGAATATTTCCTTTGACTACAGAAAACTAAAATAAACCAAACCAAAACAAAAAACACCACTGAAACAAAATAAATAAAATCCCCCACCAAACTCTCAAGAATTAATATTTAAATAAAAACAAGAGACAATCACTTCTTTCATACTCTGCTGACAGGCAGTATTTGAAAACAAAAGACAATTCTGAAGAGATTATTATGAAGTAAGTAAAGACCAGACATCTGCTTATTACCTTTAATACCACAATCTGCTTCTTGACAGAGAAACATATTTTATTTCCTGTTGAAGTAAGCAGCTCAACAGCAAGGACAAAAAAGTAAGATGGAAATTAGTACATTATTATAACTATATTGTTATTTGTCTGGTGTTTATCTTAGTATCTGAATTTTGATTTTTTTGTTTATCAATTGTTATTACACTAATCTCTTCTTCTTCCAGAAATACAGTGACTTTGAAACTTTAATTATATTATCTTCAATATCAAAAAACTTCTTACTCTCAGGAAGTATTTTTGCAAAGATCTACCTTCATTCAAAGGCCTTTTTTTTTCTTCCACTGTATTTAAACAACACAGCAGAATGGACCAGAAAAATCGAGGCTGCTGTTTGCTTTGGGCTCAAATTAAATGATGCAGGAAGGGATGGTTGGCACAGAGGTGGGAGAGGGAGAGGCATTAAGAAGAAGTTTAAGAGTGAAATAAACATGCAGAGGACTGAAGGAGTGTATTCTTCTAAAACCTCCTTCCTCTATAGTCCTGAACTGATCCTAAGAAAGGAATTAAGCCAGACTCTTGAGGCCTGAGTCATGGGGAAGCTGACTTGGAAATGAATATTCTTTGGCTTCCCCTTTTCTCTTCCTTTTCCCACCATCTTCCCTGGCTTAAAGTCAGTTTCTTTTCTTCCTGATATTCATCCTAACAATACAACTATTTTATTAAAATTATCCTTAGGAATAGAGGCAAGATAAATGGAACTATAAAACCACCAGATGTAAATACAGAAAAGGGCTACAAAGAAATAAACCAGAAGCAACTTCAAGTGACACAGAAAAATAATATCAATTATGTTCTGATGAACCACTCAAAAAAGACTACCCAGCCCAGAAAAACTATGACATTATTCAGAAGCAGTAGCATCGCATGTAACAAGTTAATATTTTGGAGTTCGGATAGATACTTTTCATTTTTAAATAACCTAGAAAAGAGTTTATTATTAAACTGACTATCTTTTAAAAAAAAAGACTTTCTTTGCAATATGACAGAAGGTTCAAAATTTGTTGCTTTGTAAAAACACAAAAGAGATCTTCTTCACTTAAAAAAAATAAAATTAATCAATTATTAGTTGCATGGTAAGTTATGGTTTAATTCCCAATATGTTTTTCTACTCTGGAAAATAATGTTGAAGGACAGCTAAGTAAAAATGTTGCCATGCTGACTGCAGCAGTGAGTCTGCACTTGGCATCTATGCTAACCAGAGACATGCCAGTCTTTATAGGTGGACCTTTAAGTTATTTTTATTTGAGAATCTTTAGTGCTTTATCTGAAAATGAACTGCCATCTATCAGCCAAATTAAAATTTTCTCTGCTTGTCTTAAACTATTTTCGCCAATCAGACAACTGTGCTACTACATGTATTTGATACTTTCAGTATAGAAGCAGTATTATTAGCTTCATCCACCAAGTACACTTAAATATTTTCCACATTATTTGTATCATTACAGAGAATTAATTCATAGCTGGAGGCAGGTTTGTCAGCTTTGAGACACTGTAAAAAATCTGTCATACATATTTATCATCATACAAGTACCTTTTCTTTCCATTTGAATTTTCATATACTTTTATTTGCAATTTAATGAAAGAAAAAGTTACAAAGACCAATTACAAAGGACTCTGGTATCATTTGCAAGCAGAAGGTGGAGATGACAAGACTACTAATTGAGAGTAGACAGCACTTTACAAAGGAGTAGGCATTTTCTGTTAGTGGTGCAATGGGTACAAAAGAGTACTCTAGCTGTCTGCAACAGGTAGAAATTTATTCATACAAAAAGGGGATGAACAATACAGTTTATAGACGATTGGTATAAACTTAAATACCTGAAGTGAAGCCATAAATATGGCTTGGTATAGTCTATTGTAGTGCAGTGTTGTGTAGTGCAGTATCAGTATCAGTATTAGAAAACTGAGGTGCAAATTACTTTAAAGAAGAAAAAAAGACCAAATGCCACAAAAAGATTCTTGCAATGATACTCATGAGTACAGGTTACAAATTAGGAAGTGAAATGATAACAGTAAATGGTGTCAGTGCCAGACAAGAGTCCATCTCACCTACAGCTGAGTGGATCTCTTCTCTCAGGCTGACAACACCAGAATGAGAGGACATGGCCTTAAGCTATGCCAGGGAAGGTTTAGACTGAATGTAAGGAAGAGACTTTTCCCAGAGAGAGTGATCGCTCATTGGAACGGACTGCCCAGGGAGGTGGTGGAGTCACTGTCCCTGGAGGTGTTTAAGAGGAGACTCAATGAGGAGCTTAGTGACATAGTCTAGCTGTGGGGGTGTTGGGCTGGATGGTCCTGTGGGTCCTCTGGCTCGGAGGGTCCTGTGAGCCTGTGAGGGAACTAGGTATATGTTCACAGCCCTGGGGTATGGGTTCGGTCTTTGTATGGGCGTTAGCTGGGGAGTTGGACTAGATGACCTTGTGGGTCCCTTCCAACTCGTAGTATTCTGTGATTCTGTGATATGGTGAGGAGTGAAATTTCTGAAATTGCAGAAAATATTTGAATAAAAGTATGATTGGTTTATAAATACACTGTGACTTCAAATATTACTTTTTCCTATAGAGTAATGCCTTGCTGCATTGCGACCTTGCTGGTTTGTGTGAAATTTTTCTAGCAAATATCTCTCAGTGATTCACAGAGCTTCCCACCCAATATATGCGCAGTGCCTCTGCTTCACCGAGGGATGGCACCAGCACTCTCTGTAGGGTAGGCCTGGCCCGGCCCTGTGGGGAGCGCATGTGCTGCCTCTCGCTCCTGTGGCATTTATGGTCCCATGGTGCCATGCCCCAATCCCTGCCCTGCTCCTGTGTGTCTCCATGCCTTGTCTCTACGGTGGAAGGTTTATGCCATGGGATGCCCCAGGCAGCCGCTGAGACCCATGCAGCACTGCCACAAGCCACGCCATCCCCTGTTACTCTTAGCCCAGCCAGGGAACTGACCTCCGCTGGGTGCGTGTTACTGTTTCCATGGCTACAGGCAGGGAAGGTGATGCAGTCAGTGCTTGGGGACTGCGTGCCTGGCGCACCTGGTGATGACGGAGCCCCAGTGAAAGTGCCCTATGGAAGTGGGGCTGGGCTGGCTGCAGCAGCAGCGGAGCAAGCATTGTGTGATGGGACAGGGCAGCAGCAGGACGTGCCCACAAGTTAAGATTTCCCAGGCTCCAAGAGTGCTGACCAAAGCCCAGGGACACCCCTTCCCCGCCATGGCCCAGAGCAGTGGTGACAGCAGCCTGGCAGAGGCTGTGGAAGAGGCAGCATGGCCTAAGAGGAGACCGGGGATGCTCCGAGGGTCTCCCCAGGCAGAGATGGCTCAGAAATGCTTCCCTTTGCTCCCCTGTGCTGTGAGAGCCTGTGGGAGGAGCAGAAAATGCTCCCCAGAGCTCCTGATTGGCTGGGGGTGGAGCAATGTGTGTGGCTTGTATGCATATTAATTACCCACGCATGTTTGCAAATTAGATGTTTTGCAAGACCCTGACAAGACCCATTCCTCACGAAGAGTGAGGTATTATTGTAAATTTAAAAAACACAACCCATAAGTCTGCTTCTTTTTGAGACAGACTGATTATCACCATTTTCCCCTTGATTAGTGTTTTCTACTGCAGGTAAGAAATGGTCACCACTCACTGAGGAAAAGAGTTGTTTGAACATAATCAACTCAGTTTTGACCTCTTTGTGTGATCTGCAAATAAGTCTCAAATAGGAAACAAAAAACCTCTCCAAAACCCCAAACAAAACACAACACAACAAAACCTCCCTCTATTTCATCCCTGCTCTCATCCTAGTGAATTATAATTGGTTATTTTGTTTTGTTTTTTTAAGAAGGGAAAAGTGAAAATGCTCCTCCTAAATCGAGCATTAACTAAACAATCACAGTTTCTAATGATTGTATTTGGTGTCCATACAGAAAAGTGATTTTCAGGGTAATTTGTAAACAATTTGCATAATTTCATACCTTCTCCTATTAATTTGTTTAGAGATAGGATGCTATAGCTGTTCTATTCATGAACTACCTCAAGCCTCCACTACTGAGGTTGAAAACATAGTTAGTTCCTGAGATACATAAACTCATTGGATTAGTTTGTACTTTGGGGGAGGTTTTTGATTCCCGTATACATAAGAGAAAAATGAGACTATTTGCAAAATTCTGCTTGTGAACACAAAATAATGCTCCTTAAAAATTATATCCTCCTGATTTGAGGATTTAGAAATTCATAGATTTTAGTGACATAGATAAAATTTGGAGGCTTAGAAATTTAGAGATTTTAGTGAAATAGCTAGAAGACTTGGATTTAGAAGAATTAGTAGATGTTAAAGGCATTTGTGAAATTTAAGGCTGAATATTAAAGGCAAAATTTCTAGTTTCCCAGCACAGAATGATAAGCATAACAGAATTTTAGTCAAATCAGGGAGAAAAACAATGTGAAACATTGGAGCTGGCTGGTCAAAGGCTTAAAAGTGTAAATTTATGACATAATGGTGATGGAATACACATTCATGAGGTGTTATGCATCTGTATCCACATTTACAGGCCTACACAGGTGACAAAGACGGGGCAGGGCACTTTGGTCTTTTTGGCCTTTTGGGTTTTTGGCCTTTTGAGATGCTTGGGAGGGCAAGCTTTGTTGGTTCAAAGGTGTTTTTTCCTTGTTCCTGAGGCCAAGAATAAATCCTTCTGTAGCTTGCAAGCAAACCTAGATTCTTCAAACTTTTTTTCCTTAAATCACTCCTCCTCCTTTTTTTCCTCCTCTGGTGAATGGGAAAACAACCAATGTAACCATTGGCACCAATCTTGCCTGCTTCTGTTCCAGCTCCTAACAAAAAGGAAAAGTCTTCTTTCCTGTGGAAAAAAGGTTGAAACTTCTCGCTCCAGCATAGTTGTTCATAGCTCACTAAAGTGTTCAATTACTCACTTCATTCCTCTGCAAATATATATGAGGGAAAAAAAGATATTTATATGTAGCCACAGCATGTTTTTAGCACTGGAACATCTACTATAGGAAGAACCTCTCTGACTTTATGGTTTCAACTTCTTTCTCAAGGGAGAGGTTTTTCAGGAAAATAATTAATTACTTGACTTGAGGTTCATGACATTGTTAATTTATAGAAAGGCATCATCAAAAGTTTAAGAAGTCTTTACTTATCCTGGTCAATCAGTAACAGACAAAACACATTATGAGACAGAACTGTATAAGGGATTAATTTCAAATCTCAGATAAACTTCTCAGTAGCACATGGAAAATTACAAAGTGACTGCCCTGTGGCAAGAATTTAGCAGCCTATCTACCGTGGAAAAATCTGGGAAAATACACCAGAAAATGAGAGAGGGCTCTGCAGACAGGCAAAATTTTAAACACTTTCAGGTGAACTATTTGGAGAAACATAAAATAATTATATTTACATTTATGTTAAATCTCAAAGTGTCTGCTATTAAAGAAGTTTGTTTAATTACTAATTACTAATAATTAAATTTTGTTTAATTATTAACATCTTAACCTAACAAAGAATATATATCGTCAATTTAAAAACAAACAAGAACACTGCTTGTCAAATACCAACACCAAATCAACCTTCACAGTCTTGAATTCCAGCAAGGTATCTCAGTGAAAAAAAAATGTGAAATTGCTTATAAGTGGAAAATTTAACAAAGTATTGGAGCTGTTGTCAATGGAGAGCTCTTACAGTTTAAGGCAGAAATTCCTCCACAGAGTGCAATCATTCAAAGAGAATCTTAATTGAGAGAGGACTAAATTTCTGCAAAAAAGGCAACTCGGAATGTAGAATTGATCTTAACTTAGGTCAACTTTGAGACACTCAAAGACAAAATGGGACTATATAATTGGTAGACAAAAAAATTATACTTTTTACTAAATATACTTATAGGTATTGTAATTATTTTCACATTGAGATAACAGAGCACTGGACCGGGGCTGAAGGGACCTAGGTTTGATTCCTTGCTTTTCCCTGTCTTAATGCAAGGACTCACAGAAGTGAAAGAATGCTTCTCTGCCTCTCACTTTCTCCATCTGCAACACAGAGATTTCAAATATTTTTTCAAGCACTTTGCAATGGGCTGTGAAAAAATGACACATAAGTATTACATGCTGTGGCTGTGGTTATTTTTAAAGCTATCTGTCACTTGGAAGAGAAAGAGACAAGCTGTCATCATGCTTGAGACATGCAGCTGTATTTCAGACCTCTACTGACCTAAGGCTACAAAGATTAATAACTAATACCATAATTATGAATGGTGACTAAACAGCAATCTAGATTCCAAATCCAAAATATACAATTCTCTTTCATGTATATAAACTTGCCTCATATTAAATAAACTGACTTCAAAGGTCTACAAGACAAGAACTGAATGCTGTCACCTTTGGCAGGTCACTTTATGAACACTGTCCTTGATGTGTTAAAGTTCACTGGGCTACATTCATCCTGTTTGTTATTAAACATTAAATCTAGTTCTGTAGAAAAAAAAATATTCCTTTTCTGGAATGTTACCCCCTGTGCCAGAAGCTTAAAATTTACAGCTCTACTGATACAATTTGAAACATCAACCTATACAAATCAGCATACTATTTTCTAGTGGTGTTTTCACTTCTGTTTTCCTACTGTAGCAAGGACCTTACATGCTGGGAGGTTTTAATTTGCTAAGCTTAGCTTTGTCATATTAGTGACTCAAGAAACACCCAGCTGGGTAAAACTTCTTATGACAACACGTACGATCAGTTTTTGCCTGGCGTTTTGACTATGTTTACCATAGTACCTTAGGCATTACTGCAAAACATCTGTGCCAATACAGCAATATCCGGGAAAAGATAATAATGTCACACATTTTGAATTTGCAGGGTGTACGGTAGGGTAGCGATTGATTGATTGATTGATTGATTGAGTAGGGGCAGCAGAAGGAATGGCGTCACATTTTAAGGTGAGGATCTCAGAGAGACAGGGCATACCTTGGTGGCCAAACTGGTGTTGTCATTGCTGGCCCTACCTGATGGGCTCCCCTTGCTGAGCAATTTCATCAGTTTGGAAGGCTCAGGCATGGTTGTCCTGTTTCATTGCCAGATAGCTCTCTACAGCTTCACAGACTAAGCATTGTGAATATGTTTCTAATTGCTATCTTGAGAATCAAACAACAGTGTATATGATCTTTCAGTAGATTGTCTAAATGCAATAGATAAACATAAGAGATCATGCCATAAATATACTCTCTACAGAGCTTGCCAACTCTAGATTTCCAATTGCTGGTCTAGATCAACAAAAGAAAACATTTTAATTTTCTCCATCAGAAACTTCGACTGAAATTTTGAACACAACTTTCCAATGACAAAATAATTAACAACATTTTTTCCAGAGAATCCTGCTGTCAACCCAGAAAAGGCATTCTCTTCCAAAAAAACCACTCACAACATTGTATGCTCCTCTGACTTTTAATCGCTGCTATTCCATTACTGTTAATCTTTATTTCACAACTTTAAATCTCTGACTTTCACTGCAATTTTCTATGGTTTTACCAATCCTGAATAAATGCATAACACAAACTTTTTTCCTAGTTCCTTTTTTCTACCATTGTTTTCATAGTTTTAACAGTGTGAACCTGAAAATTTTTAATCTCATCCCTCCCCCTTCCTTGAATGACACTTATGGAAAGTCAAGAAAAAGCAAAATCATGAATATACAATGTACTTTGCCATTAATCATGATAT
>WEKX01016170.1:21987-36112 GCA_013390025.1 Pitta sordida | reverse complement strand
TCTCCAATATGTGCTATGAACGGCAGTGGCTCCAGCAACTCCTGATGGGAGTTGGGGCAAGAACAGACCCAACCACTGATCACAGCCATGCCAGGCTCTTGCAAGCAAAACAAGGCGATGCAACTGTTTGCTAGGACAGCGCTGGCTTCCTACTGGGAAGTGTGACTTAGGTTCCCTGCTGGCTATTAAGCACAGCCTGGGGAGGGGTGGGGCAAAGCATCTTGTCCCTACACATCACTGATGTCAGAGCAGATTTCCCCCAGTGCCCCAAGAACTCTCAACAACAGTTTTGCCAGCGCAGGTGCTTGTGGGCTGGCAGAACACTGCCTCTCTGCACCAAGCCGTGCAGGATAGGTGGCATAGACAGAGCCTTGCCTCTCCACTCCAGATGGTGCAGGCGGCATGGGCAGGCTGGCAGAGCAGTGCACCAGTGGTCCATGCACGGTGGTGGGCAGGGCTAATTTGAATATTCATGACTGTATATCTTTGCATATTCATGACTGTCAATGCAGGCACAGGTGTGAATGCAACGCGAAACAGAGTGCTGTCTTTGCTGAGAAAACACCCTGCGAATAATTTATATATGTTTAATGAAATGGAAAAATTACATTTTACATGAATGCCTGAAATACATAATTTCTCAACATTTCATCTCCAATTCTCATTGAAAGACATAAAAGACAATAAATAACAAGTTAATCAGGTTTCTTAAATACTAAGATAGTTCTCAGCTACTGTATCATTTTTTTTCTCCAGTTTGTTGATTATCTCGAATCAGTTTGATATGATGCCTGACTTGGGCACAAGCAAAACTTCCTTTGTTAGATATTAATTAAAGTTGTTGTGATCAGCCAGCTGTTGCAGAAAGTTTGAAACTTAGGTTCTTTAGTGCAATCTAAACACTGGCTCTTAAAATTACTCTGGCTTACCTACTGAGACATTGCCAGACGTACATCATAGCAGATTTTCCTGCTGCCTTTTATGTAGAGTTGGAGATATTGAGAAAGCATCTACAACAAGACTAAGTGCCGGGTTCTTCACTTTGGACATAACAACACCACACACCGCTATCGGCTGGGGGAGGAGTGGCTTGAGAGTAGTGAAGTGGAGAGGGACTCAGGTGTAATGATTAACAGGAAACTCAATATGAGCCAGCAGTGTGCCCAGGTGGCTAAGAAGGCCAATGGCATCCTGACCTGTATCAGGAACAGTGTGGCCAGTCGGACTAGGGAGGTTGTCCTTCCCCTGTACTCAGTGCTGGTCAGACCACATCTTGAGTACTGTGTGCAGTTCTGGGCTCCCCAGTTTAAGAAGGATGTTGAGCTGCTTGAGAGGGTCCAGAGAAGGGCAACAAGGATGGTGAAAGGGCTGGAGGACAAGCCCTATGGGGAGCAACTACGGGAACTTGGG
Organism: Pitta sordida; assembly: GCA_013390025.1. Lineage (NCBI taxonomy): Eukaryota > Metazoa > Chordata > Aves > Passeriformes > Pittidae > Pitta > Pitta sordida. The sequence continues at coordinate 34,702 of WEKX01016170.1, read as the reverse complement.
CTGTTCAGCCTGGAGAAGAGGAGACTCNAGCCTGAGAAATGAGCGCTCAAGGTTTAAGGTTATGCTGTCCCTGATTTAGACATCTTCATCACCAGATTTTCTAATTAATTAATGTAAACTTTAACTTTGTACTGTTTGGTTAGGATTGGATTCTTTTCCTGAAAGGAATGTCTTGCTTGTACACTGTCAAATTTTAGGATATGAGACAGCAGTGAAAATGAATACTGAAACATAACACAAATAAAGAATCTGTGGTCTGTTAGGTGAATCCAACAGCAAGGAACACTTAAAATCCAAGCACAATAAGAGGGTTTATGCTAACTTAATTATCAGGATTGCACCTGGAGCTCAGAACTTATTTCTTCAGTTAAAAAGCATGCAAGTATCTTTGTGCAAGACTGACAAACCGACTGACCAAATTTTTAAAGCATCTTATGAAAGTGACACAAATGCACAGAAATGGGAATAAATGATTAAATGGGGAAGCAACATTTCTATCCATTGCTCCAATAACATAGATAGAAAAGGACACACCATTAAAAGAGAAAAGCATATCACCAGACCACTAAGTTTGCCTTGTACTTTGCTGTAAAAGCTAGGGGTCATCATTCTCAGTGTTCTGAAAGCTTATCCATTCAGCAGAACTCAAAAAAACAATTCCTGTATTTTGTTATGAGTCAAGCCAGCAAAATGTTTTTAATGGGCTTTCAGGTTTGATTTTGGAAATATGGTGTCACTTATGGTAAAACTAGTACAAATAATAGATCTCCCTTGGATATAGCCATCTCAGCCCCATTGCACCATAGCAATGCCATTACAAGCAGACTGGGTTTTCTGTCCTCTCTGTCTATTAAATTATCTTCCAAAGTGATAGCATTCTTACCAGGAAAATTTGCCAAGCATGTCTAAAGAATGATTAACTGTTTATACACTACTTCAATTTCTCCATCTATTGCAGTTTCTGGTTTGGTTTTGTTTACGTCTTGAGCAGCAAATTGAAAAAGTAATTCATTGCCCCATTTGATAAAAAAATACCCTCTATATCTGAAGGAGGCTGATGTTTAGCTTCCATCTGGATTAGTATAATGCTAGCTGGGAGATTATTGATTAGCAACTCCAAATTTAAAGAAATTAATCTTTTCAAGAAACTGTGGTATGTGAGGTACGCTAGTGAATTGGTATTTAGGCTGTTGATGTTTGGGTTTGTTTCCTGCCTTTCCCAAAGAAAGTATACTGAAGTAACCCACGTAAACTGCAAGTTTGCCTACAGGGAAATTAATGTCAGCAGTCACTGAAGAAAATGTTTGAGTGAGCAATGATGTACACCACGTAGAATGAGTTGCAAAAATCTGGATCTCTTTCATATAATTTTGGTGACCATATATAGTCGGGTCTCCTATAATGCGGACCCGCGGTCTTAATTGGAATTCGCATGGCCCGACTTCCGTGTTGAATGGCGGCCGCCCCCGCAGCCACCACCGCCCCGCCGCCACGCCCACCACTGTCACCCATGCCGCTGCTGCCGCCCGTTCCAGCCCCTCTGCTGCCACCGCCCGTTCCACCACCCGGGCCGCCGCCACTGTGGCAGCAGGTCACACATGCAGTTGCGAAACGAGTCTCCTACATCACTAAAAAATCATGCCGCTAAGATCTGAAGCCGCAATATGGGGGGCGCGAAATGCAAGAGGGCCGACTGTATTATTATATGGTGCTGAAGTCCACAGTATTATTCTCTTGACTGCAGCTTTTCCTCCATAAATTCGCTTGAACTAATGGACTTCAAGAGCTAAACTACCAGAAAGGCATAGCTATAGTAGGCGACCAGACTGAGATAATCCCTGAAATCTGAGGTAGGTCTGTTACAACTACATGGCTGCTGAACCTGACTCAAATCAGTCTCCTGACATGATAAAGCGTAAACCATCTCTCTTTTTGCCAAATGGTTACAAAACTGCCATGAGAGCATCACAGTAGGTATTTCTGTGGCTGAAGGATAAGCATTCACTGAATAACAACAGAGGACAAAGAACAGAGAAAGAGACCTGAAAAAGCTGAGACAGCTGGCAGAACTGTGTTTTTAAAGGTGCACAAGATGAACAACTGCAAACTCCTGCATCATGGCATATGTCATCCTCTTGAACAAGAAGTACATTTGCCCAGGAGTAATCCTGACTCATTTAGGAGACACAGTTTATCCAAGCCATTGGCTTTTGATATAAAGAGTCACTTTGCTTCTGCTTGTTCTATAGCAATTTGACATCTCAGTTCTCAGTATCTAGGTTCTTGACTGTCAAGCAAATAAGTAAAAAATCTGAGTCCTATACTGTTCCCTCATTCTTCATAGGAGTAGAAAATGAAAGGGTTATCCATTCTGTGTTAAGAACTTTGTCCCTCATTCTTCAGATCATTAAAAAAAAAAAAAGAGAAACACCCCCCCAACTTTGACTGTATCCAATATGAAATATAGTCAATATAGTCAATTCTATCTGGGGACATTTGGGGCATTCAAGAAAATCTTGTGTCTGAAATTCTTACTTGGTGATTTCCTGTATAACTCTGCAAAATATCCCAACCCTAGAAAGCAGCTATGCAAATAATAGATACCTGTCTTGTGAATAAGTACCAGGGTAATTTCATAATTTTTGAAGCAGAACTTTTCAGGCAGAAGTCACTGTGCGTCCCTCAGTTTTGCATTCCTGATCCTTTCAATTGTCCAGACAGGAAACCTCCCACACAGTTGATGTGCTGATGTACAATCAGAAGTAAATACCTTGTCATAATATACAGTAAACTTGATTATGGTCACTCAATTGCTTTATGCATGGACAGGAGTAATTATTGTTCTCACACATAAGATTTCCTTTTGCACAAATTTACCATTAACCTCAGATATTATAATTATTATTTCAGAAATTGTATTATTATAATATTAAATTTCTCTGCATACTTTTTTGGCTATTTGACACTACTTGATTGAGTGAAAGTCTACCTTTTCCTCTCCGTTATGCCCAGGAATCCCATTCCTTCTGTTCAATTATCTACTTGTCTATTGGTGTACTCAAAAGGGATTGAGCTAATTAGCAGAGGTAGCCTGGATGTCTGTAGCAGAAGATATTAAATTGTAAAAAAATTCTAAGTATTCTCTTTTTCCCCCTATTATGAGATACTCAGAAAAACCAACTTACTTTGAGCTGTCATGTATTTGCTATTTGTACATAGTATTGGCATTCAAGCATAATCATTTTATTAAGTGGAAAAGCTTTGTTAGCATAAAAAGCTTTTGTTAGTATTTATTCTAAGTTAAATACATGACTTGCTATGGGGGGACACTGCTTTCTGTTGTAAAATAACCAGGTATACTCAACTGAATCAGTAGGAATATTTAAGGTATTTGTTCACATCATAAGAGGCAAGAAAATATGGTTTGGATATAAGAGGAATTCTCAATGTATTCAGTAAGTATTGGTTTGGGCTATTTCCTAATCAACTATTTAGAAATTCTATAACTTGAGCTCTGATTTCTCCTCTGAATTGTTTCCCATTTTAGTCATACCACAGCAGTTTTCACTATTCATATGGAAGCAGTCTGGGATTTTTCAGCACAACTGCTTGAAAACAAGATAAATTGGATTCCAGAGGAGAATGCAGCTTTTAAATCTAGAAAATTAGTGCGTTTTAGGCAAGTGGGAAATTGATATTATCATAAAAGTTTTGTATTCTAGTTTTAACTTGCTAGCAAATGAGTTGACACAGACTCCTGAGTGAATCCAGTCTACAGCCAGAAAGATTAGCCTGTCCCATGAGCATCTGTAGCATTTTCAAAGCTATTCCTGCCCTGGATAGTAAAAAAGTCTCTTACACATAACCATCCTTCATATATAGGAAAATGTGAAAATTAAGTTGGATTAAAACATAGGGGTTTGGGTATTCCTTTATTTTATGTAAGACTGTTTTGTAATTCATTTATAAGTGGTCTTCAAAAGACTTTCTGTGTTTGGAAGTATTTTACTCTTTTCTGGGCAGCAAATAATTTACAATTCTCTTTTCCTTCTTAAGGTTAGAAAAACTGTGGTAGCACCAGTCTTCCCTAAGCACATATTGCTTCAACTATACTGTCATACAAAGAAAATGAGGAATAAATTAACTTCTGGAATATTACTTACTATTGTTGTCCCTCCTCCAAAGTAAAATATCCTTTCCAGGAAGGAAAAAAGAAGGATTCTTTCTATGCAAATTTTTATTTAGCATTAGTAGAAATTATGAAATAATTAACTGACATGTTTGATGGGATTAAAAATGAAAGGAAAAATAAAAAAGAAAAGCTGGGTATATTGTTTTTTAATATGTGAGATTTCCATACTGCATTAACGGTCGGATTCTGCAGGAAGACATAATTTATTTTTTTCTCTTGGGAAATATGAAAATACATGCACAGCTTGCTATGAAAAATTTATTTACTGGGATGGTTGGAAATTTATATTTTAAAACTGACACATTAAAAAATTACCATGGAAAGAGAAAAGAAAGGAAAGAAACCATAATTTTACTTGGTTTATTTCTCTGGACCCCCAGAGAAATGGACCTCCTTCTAACACACAACATGGTAACTAGTTTTAGGAACTTCTCACACTAGTTTCAGTACCTTTCAAGCCCTCTGCCTCAGTGTGGTATTTTGGGAATCTCTATGAAATGAGAGATACCACTTTGACTTCTAGGCACTTTCTGTACAATTTAGACATTAATGGGTTTTTTTTTGCTTCATACTTCTATGATATCTCTATGTATAGAGGAGAGAGACTGTTACACGTATTCACTACATGATACAGTAATGCATACCTCAGAAATCGTGGGGGATTGAGTCTCCTCCCAGGCCATGAATAGCCTGATCTGCAAGGAGAGGCATGTCATTAGTATGCAAATAATCCATGCCCTTTGCCCCACCCCCCTCAGCCATGGAGTGCCAGAGGGTGCAGTGCTGAGCCCTTCTGGCACTCCTGGGGAGCCAGGACCCACCAGGAGGTGCTGGGACGCACCAGGATGCACTGGGATCTGCCAGGAGGCGCCATGTTTATTCCCATGACAAGGCTCTCGGTCCCCTGCCCCAGGGATTGCTCTTCCCACCAGCTGTGTGTGCTGGGAGCGGGATGTCCCCTCAAGCCCTGGGAGCGGAGGAGGCGTGGTCACTGTGACTGTCAGACATAATGAGCACAGACATAATGAGCACAGTGCCTCAGCATACGTGTCCCTCACCCCATCCCCTGCTGCTGGTGCTTTAAACAGCCATGCAGGGACAGGGGTTTGGTGGTGGTGGCGTGGGTGTGTCCCACCCCTTCCACCCTCAGGGCTCCTGGGGTGCTGCTGGTGTTCCCCAGTACCCGTTGCCGCATGCACCTTGCTGGGGTTGGGACGGGGGTGCATGCATGTGTGCATGTCTCCCTGTTCCGTCCCGCTCTTCAGCCTGGCACTATGAGAGGGCATTCCCTCTGATGCAAAGTATCCTGCATCAGTGCTGGGCAGGCAGCTCCCGGGAGCACACAGCATTTGGCTTCTGAACAAGCTAAACAGCAGGACAGGACAGGGGAGTGAAGCGACTGTGCCTCTGGCATCACTTCCCCCCACCTGTTCCTGTGGAAACAGTGAAGCTGTCCTGTCCTGTCCCCTTGAGCAGCAGTTGGCCCTGGTTGCTGGGACAGGGCTCCCTGCCCACAGCTCTGGCAGCAGCTAGGGGAGTGGTCATCTTCACAATCCGGGACCTCAGCCATGTGCTCCACACCTCTGCAGAAATGGCCCTCACCCCTTTCACCCATGGCCGAATGTTCCCCTAAGCAGATAGCACAGGATTTGGATGATGCTGCTGCTGGCATATGTTTTGGCGTAGCCAAGAGCCCGCACCACAGCCAGGGAGATGTCTTTATTTCTTGCAGTCTGCTGTGGACTGTATGAAATAAAGACATGGCCCTGTGTGTGCTGCTATCTCTGGGCATCTCCCAGCAGTGCCAGCAGAAGCAGCGAGAAGCCCCCATAATGCGGCAGTATATAACTTCTCCCAAACCCATAAGGCACCAAACTGTGTGTCTTGAAGTGAGCGAGAGGTGCACCCCCCCATGCCTCGCAGGTTGTGGGGATCCTGCCCCATGGGAGAGTGCCAGCGAAGCAGAGGCACTGCACATGTGTAGGCCAGGAAGCTCCGTGAATAATCAAAGAGTTTCCATTGAAAAAAACCCTGCAAGGATGCAAAAAAGCAAAATTGGAAGCGTGAATGTGCGGGGTTTGACTGTATTGTAAAGAATCAACAGACACATAGATTTATGGTAGTTGGATAGTGACGTGTGAGTAGCTCTGGAGAAACCCGTTCTTCTGGGGAAGCTAACAAGCAAGACACCAAAGTGAGGGTTCAAGCAGCTGAGGTAGATGCTCAAGTGCTGAGGTACACCAAGGAAGTTGCAGCTTTCTATGTGGGAATCCTTCCAGCAAGGGAAGGGACAAAATCAGAACAAGTGAAAGAAAACTTGCTTTCTTTCACTGAAAAGACAGTAAGTTCTAAAAAGCTCTTGTAATGGCAAGGGAATTAACCTGGAAGTCTGATTTTTCTTTTTCTCCAGAAATCTCTTTTTATTTCCTGTGCTGCCTAGTGGTTTTGAGAGATGAGTTGTAATAAGCCTTGCTGCAGCAACATTAGAGACATATCTGCCTGCTACATTGCTCTGCAGGTTATCAGCTTCACAGCAGAGCTGACAGACACCTTAAGCCAGGGAAAGAGTGACCTCAGGAAAGGGAAGGAAAGGAGGAAATGGAAAAAGAACTGACCTAGGACACTGGTGCAAGTGAAAAGGAGAGAGATGGTCCCATGAAAGTCTATCACTGCTATTGGCTGAGGGCATCCTGTACCACTGCACTGGGTTGTTGCAGGTGAGTACAAATCAAAGCTCAAAGAGCACAGTGTCATCTTTTTAAAACCCTGGGGTGCTTTTTTTCTGCTGTCTGAGAACCTTAAAAATAAACAGCTTGAAGGTCTAGACCAATGGCTTCCAATGCACAGGGTTGTCTCGTCTTTTCTATAAGATCTAGGTAGAATTTTTATGTATCTGACCAACATAAAAGTTGCTGAAATATTTACTTGGTTAATACTTCAAGACACACAATTGAAAGCTGTGTGCCTGTTCCATATATCAAAAAAGTCTCCCATTAAAAGTTGGAAGCTTTTCAAGCCACATAGTTTGTCATCCCTTTGATGTTCACTCTCATTTCTTGCTCCAAAATGGTTCTAACCCAAGATGTAGTCAGGCAAATTCACTTCTTTTGTATTCCATCCATATTTATTTGTTGTCTTTCCATTTTCTCACTCTTGTCAACTGCTTTTTTTATTTCATGTCAGTTTTTCCTTGTAAGTTGCTGAATAACAGGAAGAGATAAAAAAGCTCTTGATAGCTCCTCTCAGTGACTATCCTGTGCTGGTGGCTGTGATCAGTAACTCCCAGCTCTCTCTGAACTGGTGAAGCCCCAGGCATGTTTCAAAACCAGCAGTAAGGGACACAGAATCTGGGGAGGGGCAAGGGACACAGAGCCTGGGGAGGGGAGAGCACAAAGTACAGGATTTAAGAAAGACTTTGAAGAAGCATGTGGACACAGCATTCACTCCAGCACATTCACAAACCATTGTACTACTAAAGAAAAGGGCCACATTAATTTTATAAGTGGGAAACCCTCACATGTGATAGAGCATGAAGGACATGAAGCTTGTTAGGAGAAGATTGAAAAGTGAATGTTCCTGTGTGGAATGTGCAGGTAAACGAAACAACATTAAACACAGAACAAGCAAGTACAGTAAAAGATTCAGACTTCTACAAATACAGGATTTTAGGCAACAAACATTCTCCAAGCATGGGAGCAACAGCTAATTCTAATGGCATGTGCCAGCATGGTGGAAAAGAGCATGTCCTTTGCACAGAGTAGAACTGGCCTTCCTTTGCTTCCTCAGAAAAGCAAGTATTAGCACCAACTATAGGAGCAGAAGTATCAAGAGCTTGCTATGAGTTTAACAGAAGTAGCACAGCTTGTGGAATGGAAGTGGAGATTCATTACTGGTAGGCAGGCACTCAGTCTGACCACTCTGTAAAGGGCAAATATTCCTTTAGTTCTACAGTCATGAAGTTCATAGAGACTGTAATGTGAGCAGAACACAGCCACTTGGGAAACTCCTGCCCCTGTGTTTCATATTGGAAGCAGACCATCTGTGTATACCACTTGGATTAACCTTTTCCCATTATTCCAAGCCATTCAGAAAGACCTTAAGGCTATTTCTACCTCATGCCACCTTCTGCTCCTCTCTCTTTCAGTTATACCATAGTAATCAAACACCTTCTCACCACCACACTAATCTCTTGATTTTGCAGAGGAGGCGGTGTGTGGCGGGGGCGGGTGTTAACTGGCCAAGGAAAGAAGGGCAGAAAAACACAAAGATCATGTCAGAGGATACGTCAGAAGACAGTCAATATAACTAAAATCAGCATGACTGCGAAATATACAATTATTTCAAAAATATATTCAGGAAAACTTCTAGAAGCTTCTTCTGTTCAAATTTGAGACTTCTATTTCAAGGAGGAATTTGAAAGAAAATAAAGGGCCTTGGAAGTAGAGGATTCAAATCTTCATTTTACAGTGAAAATGTAGATTTCATCATTTCAGAGACTAGAACCATGTCCAGTGTGCTTTCAGAAAAGTTCTTCTCACACTAAAACAATTTTCCTAATGCCTTCCCTTGTCTTTCAGCCTGTAGTAGCACATGCACCATAAACAAAAGTTGTGTGCACTTATTTGAATAAATGCTGCCGTTTCCGCGGATGAAAATTTTCCAGAATGGTCTTATCTACAGAAAAAGTAGTTAAAAAACATTAAAGCTTGTCTGATACTTGGATTGCACTTCCAAATCTGTTTACCGTCTATTGACTACAAGTTCTAGTGCTAGCCTATGTTTTTTTTCTTAAATTTCTGCTGAAATTTTAATAGGATCTGTGCAGTTCACGTGACCCCCAAGTGACATCTGGCTTTTTACACAAAGAAATGGCTTTGAGCACAGGAAAACTTACATAGAAATTATGGTGGTAATGCCTGCAGTAAAGCTCTCTGTGTTTCCAGGTGTCTTCTCAGTGTCCTCTTTATGGGGAATGTCAGAGACTTTAACAAAACACTTCTTTCCAGCAATATGTCAAGATCTGTATTTCCCTGCTGTGAGGAAAGTACCTTTTCACCTTTTTAAAGTGTACTGGCTTCATGTGTCTTAAGTCAGTGGAAACCGTCCTAGCCACAATGAATATGTACATAGATGTAGTGTAAAACAGGATTCCCAGATGTTTTTCAAATACATACCAATAAAAAACAATATGCTTAAAAAATATAAAAGGTTTCCTGATGAGTTTTACATTATGCTTTTAATAAAATGTTCCCAAAGATTGTAAAGTGCTCTTAATCATAATTTTAGTTCAGCTTCTTAAAACCCTCATGCAGCCATCTCAAACTTTTCAATAATGCATTACTGTCAAGCTTAATGTCTTGTTACTGAGCAATATTGTCTGATTCACGTGTACAAATTCACATCTGCTTGATGATGCAAAGTTTTAAGCAAGGCTTCCTCAGGATACCAAGTTCACCATAAAATAATAAAAAAATCTCAGACATCCTTTATAAGTACACAAGCTGTCTGGTAAAGTAATGAAAAGCATATTACTGTACAAAAGGCGAGGATTTTATAGTGTTCAGCCAGATTGCACCATTTCCATTTGAATGAATATTTACATAGCAGTGTACTAACCTAAATAAAACATAATGTCTGAACACTTTCTGCCAGTTCACAGAATCACAGAATATTCTGAGTTGGAAGGGATTCACAAGGATCATCGAATCAAACTCTTAATCAGCACCACTGCCTCCCCGGTGGGAATCAAACCCCCAGTCTCCTGCATGAGAGGCGGGGACACTGACCACTGTACTAAAGTGGATTTCTTTACGCCCACAAAATTTCTTTCTATCCTATCCCATAATGGATAGCATATCCACTTTATGACTGTCTCAGGGCTTGCTTTGAAAGACTTCAGAAAGAGTCAAACATCTCCAGATCGAAAGACCTGATAGGATAAAGATGTCTGTAAGGTAGTAGAGGTGTACACCTTGGAAGATTTTTCATGAGTTGCAGTAATTAATGAAAGAGCAAGATGTTTTGCTGTAGACATTCAAGTCTTCAATTCTTCAAAAGCAAAAATCAGTAGGTACAGCAACCTGTTCTCTGAACAAACAAGTATTCAAAACCTACTATTTCAAAAGTCACTACCAAAAGGTGGCCAACATTTCTGCATGGTTCTGCCACCTTAGTAATCAGTATGCGATTATCAGAGTTAAAATCAACAATTCATACAGCTTGATGTAGGCAGCTAGGCTTTTAAAATGTAAAACTATAATATATGCATGCCCTTTCTTCCGTGAACTCAGCATGCAGGACACAGAATCTGTGCACTGTCCTATATGGCACATCAACATGGGAAATTTATACAATATGAAGTTATAGTTATAAATACATGGGTCAGCTTCTTGATTCAGACTTCTTATTCTTCATAATTCTTTTGAACTTTGACATGATGCAAAATAAAGGTTTTGAAGAACCCAGGAAAGCAAAATCTGTTAAAATTTGAAGTTATAAATCACATTCTGACATGACTACAGTTAACCAGAATAGTTTTTACAAATTGCCTTGTGCATTGGTCTTGCCTTCCAAAACATTGTGTGGAAATCTTTTTAGCTCAGAGACATCTGGTGAAAGCTTGTGGTCTGTCTTGATTTAGCTTGTGGTACCTTTTAAACACTCCTCCAGATGAATGAAGACAGCACAAATGAAAAATCAATTTTGTGTTAGGGCTATCTTTGCATTGCAATTACAGCACATGCATCTGTGAGATTGTTTAACTGATAGCTGTGTCCAGACTGTGTTGCTTCGTTCTGTTGCTCTGCCATGTCTGTTCTTAAAAAGCCATGGATGTAAAACATATAGTGAATCACACTACGGATTTAAAACAGATAGCATATCACAGATCATTAGACATATTATGGCATTGTCTGAGGGTTTTTGTTTAATGTTTCAAGTTTAAAAATAGGTCTGCTTATTAAAAATTCAATAAGGCACCTGACTACTTTAAAAAAAAATCCTCAGCAATGTTTCTGTCACTCTCCCATTGACTGCTTTAGGAAAAAAAACCCCAAGCAATCAATCAAATTATTGTAAAGATCACTCCAATTATTCCCAAACAACTAGTTTTTAAAAAAAAGGAAGTGTTAATGTAACTCTATTTATAAACATTGAGATTTTCTAAATATGTGGGAAGTCTAAAATGGTAGCTGAAAGACCCAAATCCACAATACAAAAAGCTTTCCTCAGTGTACATTTTGGTTCTTGCAAAGAAGGCTGGATGGAGTCTTAAATAGATAGTGTCTACCTTAATACTTAAGGGTTGAAGGCTTTCAAAATCCTTAAGCTTAAAAACAATTCTTTTTAAGAAGATATGTACTGTGTGAATGCCAGTTTAGGCAATGAAAACATCAAGCATTATTTAGCAATTTATTGAGTCACATCTGGGACTGATATAACCTGGTATGAGGTATGAATTTATGTAAGCTACACAGTTGAGGTTTTGATCCTTTATTGTCAAAATCAAAAGAAATAAAGCAATGTGGAAGAACTCATGTGATAGATCACCAAAAAACGAGGTATTGTAAGGACCAAGTTCCATACTTGCAGAGTAAATCACCCTCTGTATCCTTAAGTCATTGACTGCACCTTTCTGATGCAAGGTGATATTTCTTGCTGATTGCAGAAGAAAAAAAGACATATTGCTCTAGCTGATTCTGCACCAATTCTGTCCTGAAATCTAAGTCACTATGTGGCCTACTAGCAACAAAAGACGAAATGCCACTTTCTTGCTATATAAAACTCTGTTTATCTGTAATCTTACATGATCTCTTGCTCAAAACAGCTATTAGATAATGGTTCCAGAAGATACAATAAAAAAATTATCAATACCCAGTGGAGCTTCAAGATGTTTCTCTGACTTCATAGTGCATGAGCTTCTTCAGGGAATGCCTTCATAATTCTGAGAGGGGAACAGAAATGCTTACTGGAGGGTCTTGTTCAAGGGGAAGCTTCAAGATGAGCAGAGGCAGCTGGATGCCAAAGTTTCAGATAACTTGCAGTACTGTAAGGACAAGCTTTTCAGGCCAGGTGCCCTGGTTTGGACAATAACAGGGTTGTTTTCAAGGAAAAATGGTTGAGAAACCATTAGAGAAACACCAACTTTAATGAAAGATAGATAGATAGATAGATAGATAGATAGATAGATAGATAGATAGATAGATAGATATAACTATATTTATATAATATACATATCTATATATATATTGGAGTGTATGAAAAAAGTATGTGTATGAATCAAACTGACACTAACAAACAACAAGAAAACACCGCAACCACTCCCCAGCCACCCACACAAACAGACTATCCCTCAGATAACTAAGTCCCGGGGCAGAAGAATACATGCTGCCCTTCCAAACCACAGTCAGGGAGTGGCTTCTGACCCTTCTCAGGGATAGGGGTGTTTCTTAGGGAAAGGAAAACAAAGCTGGCAGAGACGAACCCACAGAGAAGTTGGTAGGACCTTGACAGACTAGAGAAATG
>WEKX01016170.1:6319-21651 GCA_013390025.1 Pitta sordida | reverse complement strand
CTGAATCCAGGTCCAAAAGTCCTCGCCTCCTCAGCAGCCAGGCAGGAAGACACAGAGAAACAGCAGCTGAGGCAGGGAAAGCAGGAATCCAAGGGAAGCCAGGAACTCCAGCTGTACCACTCTTCCAGCAGCAACAGCTCTCACAGCAGCTTCAAGGAAGAAAGGCAGGGGCTGCCATTGTGGAACAGTAATTAAGAGCTCTCTTTCCATGATTCCGAAAGGCAAAAGCCTGGGAAACCAAGGCTTTTAGGGAATTGAGGTCCCACTCTCTTCAGTGGCTTACTTGTCCCCTTTTAAGAGGGCAGTGAGTTCACCTACAACTCCCAGCATTCTCATGGGAGTCCCCAGTGGGAAAACTCTTGGGTTTTGGCAGTGAAGATGTCAGCCTCCATTACTCAGTCTCGTGGCTTTCCAGACTTGCCTCTGAAAAGGTACCCCTCTCTCTCTCTCTTCGGGAATTCCCGGTGCCAAGCTCTGCTTGGACTCAGCCCAGGAGGCTCTCAAACCTCGGCATGAGTCGTCCGATTTCCTCTGGTCCCTCTCTCTCCGTCCCCCCTCCCCCAACTCAGGAAGGGGTCAGGGAGTCACAAGGGGGAAAGAAAGAGGGAAACAAAAAACAAACGGTTAAAACTTTTCCTCTGTGAACATTTAAAAAGAAACCTCTGACATCACCCCATGACACTGGGGTAAAAAAGAAAAAGGGGGCGGGGGGAGAGAAAGCTTGCTCTTGCTTCATCAGAAAACAGCCATTAAATGACATGATTGAAATTATGCAGCCTATGTTTTTAGCCATGTCCAACACCCTGGGAATTTCTGGGGAAAACACTCTAAAACCTAAATAAAACCAAGCACAAGTCCTACAGGAGGTGGAGAGTCAGGAAAGTGCAACCATTCAGAAATAACCTTATTTTCATCTTCTAGAGGTACTCTGTGGATTTGAATGGACTGTAGTCTAGTCTATCCTCAAAAGGGCTGCCCAGGTATAAATGTAATTTATATTTTCTGTTAGTTACTCCTTTTGAGCTCTGTTCCCAAGACAGTGCTCTGTGCACAAGGGGATTTCTGTAATAATTGCCCCTGAGAGCCCTGTGGAAAAAGTGGTAATTGTCTAAACACAGAAATAGATCCTTGAGCAATCAGTGCTGAAACTAACAGAAGGCCTTAGTCCAAATTTCTAAGTGTTTTTTTTTTACTTTTCATATTATTCTAGCACAGTAAGATTAAAATACACACAGGGTTGTACAGACCTTGCTCTGCAGCTTGTAAGACCCACCTGTCTCATAACTGGGAAAATAAACAGTTACTATATCCTTGAGTTCCTTTCCTCACCGTCAGAGTAGGGACAGCAGATGTTCTGCAAAATGAAGTCCTTCATGATTATGGGATTGCTCAAAGGGCCATAATACCTACCCACCCACAAGAGAATGAGTCAGTCAAGCAAGATGGAATACTATTCCTATTTCTTAGCAGCAATGGAAATCGTAACATTGTAAGTAAACCATGCCACCAAATGGAGGCCAAGAATCAGATGCAAAACTAGAAGAAGTTTGCACAGATGTCTGTGATGTGATAGTCTGAAAGATCATATATAGAGCATCAAGGAGAAAAACTGTTCATTGGACAAAGGCACACCTTCACCTCATGATGAGGGTGTCAGAAGAATCGGAATGTTGTAAAAGCTAAAAGGTGTACTGAAAGCTAAAATTACATACTACAGTCATACCTCTGTATTCATGGATTACAGGTTTCCTGGAGGTCCCGTGAATTGCCCAATCCGTGAATACTGTTAGTGGGGAAAAAACCACGAATACGTAAATCCAGAAGCATGAATACACGAGGTATGAATGTATTTATATTAGAATCCTAGGAAGCCTACTCACTATCAGTTCACAACATTCTACTACTTCACAATTATATACTAACTTTCACACTTACGTACAGAAAAGTAATTAATTTCATTAGAGGTACTAGCTGAATTAAAAATTCTAAATTTCTTTCTCATGCCTTGGGCCAAAGCACCAAATATAAACCCTCTGTCTACAGATCAGTCTCTAAATATAGCCAAGAACGAAGATATTCCTGCTTCTGCATTCTAAATAATCTAATGGAATCAATTACTGTTTTGCGTAGATGACATCTGGTATTTGCAAATAAAACATGAAAATGAAATCCAACCAAAATAATCATGAAACTGAAGTTTCCACCCATCCTAGTTTTTCCTCATTAAATGTATTATAGTTTTGCATCAGAGGGTGGACTTTTCATATTTCTTACAGACTTCAGCTTAGAAACTTCCTGAGAGAATGTAATACAAGCAGAAGAGGGCTGATTACTTTGACTTCAGCCAGTGGTTAAGTGGGTGTTGTGAATATTGTTCATGCATTCACTGAGAACACTGTCCCGTTGCTTGGATTTTCAGCCCCATGCTTTTATTATGCAGTGCACCAGTCATGCCAAGCAAAATCACTGCATTGTGAGATACAGAAAGGTTTAGAGGGACCACCAATGTCAGATGTGGAAAGGACAGAATCTGAAAAGGATTAAATAAAACTTGTTCCCGCTGTGTCATTAAGATCTTTCCCTATTATGCTTGGAAGCTAAGGATAGTCCCACTACACAGTATCCATGTTTACAACTCATTTCAAAATATACCCTACTGCAGCACTTTGCTGGCTTTATAGTTTAGGACAAGACGATAGTCTTAAGCTGCACCAAGGGAGATTTAGGTTAGACATTAGGAAGAAGTTCTATACAGAAGGATTGATTGGACATTGGAATGGGCTACAGATTCTAGTCATAGTGCATTTTTTATATATAGCTAAAATTGTGAAAAAGATGCTTGACTTTGGGTACACGGGTGGACTAAATGGGATTAGAGGCCAACAAATACCTAAATATGGGTAATTTGACTGGTTTCTGAAACTAAAAAACTTTGTTGGGTTTTTTTCTGTTATAGAAATGTTTCCAGAATCTGTGTCTTACTTAAAAGAGACAACATTCCCTGTGAAAATATCTGGCTTTAATTCCTTTAACCATAGTATTTGCACTTGCTGAAGCAAATACCATTTCTCAGCATGACACAGCTATTTATGAAATAATGTAACCGCATCATGTGCAGTCAGCAGAAGTTCAGCATTTCAATTTGGCGAAAGTGACTTCATACTGTCAGTCTGAGCTACATATTATGCTGCAACACATTTTACTTCCTACCTATTGTACAAATATGGGCAGTTGTCCAAATATGTCTAAGTACCCCTTGTTAACAACACAGGTTTACATTTGATAATAATAAAAAAGTGTGGGGTTGGTGGGGGGGGGTGTGTTTGTATGTAATTTTAATCTACAAGAGCATCTATAAACTATAAGAAATACGTAATATCAATAGCACAAACAGCTGCACCCACCAAGGGTAGTTAAATGGTTCTTCATTGTTTGATTCGACCAAACCTTCCAGAAATTTCTTGATTCTAATCAGTGACTGTATATGGAAAAGGTAGCTATGCACTAAGTTGAAATAACCACCAACCTTGAGTTATGAAGGACAAGTTGAAGTTCTGAAGCTTAGAATCCTTGCTACATCTTCTTGTGTGTAAGCTGTCTAGAGGAGCACTATGACAGAATATTACAGAATACTTCAAGAGTTTAAGAAAACATGTAAATGCAAACTCTCATAGCTGCTGCATGTAGGTGGAGTGGCATATCTCTCATTCATCTGTGCATGGTGTACCCAGGTGACAAATCAACCAGTTTGCCTTTTCCCAGCACTCCTGGCTGTAGCAGGATGCCCTGCGGGTGTGGAGCACAGCACATGCTGTTCACACCAGACCATCTTCTACACACTTCTGTTTTAAACAAGGATCCTTCTCACAGTTACCTGTTAGTACTTTTTCAAAGGCAAAAGTACTAAATTTATTCTAATTTATATGTGTTTGTACTAACCATTACTCTGGGAAACTTATAGTTGCTGTACAAAGATGTGAACCATTAGAAGGATCCTTGCATCTAAACCTTCCTAAGTAATGTAACTTAGCAATAAATGTTTAACTTCTTTCAAAAGCTAGATAAGGCATGGTGTACTACTTTTAGCTGCATATTTCAAGTCACTGGGAAGGAAAATAGCTTGGCCAAATGAAAACTAGTAAAAACTGGCAAAAAGCAACAGAAAATCTGTGACCAGAAAATAGTCTCAAAGTGGGAAAACTATTTTAGAAATACCTATTTATTATTCGTTTTATTTACAGAGAATAACCCTTAAGTAACAAGCCTGCCAGTTATGGCACTCACAACAGTCTTGGTTCTTGACAGACAGCTCTTGGTGCCCACGATATAATATCACATCAATTTCATTGGTCTAGCATTGATTAAAGGAGTCAAAAAGTAAAAATGATCAGTTTCCAGCTCATGTTTAAAGTGAATAATTATCCCACTGTACTTTTAGTACAATAGAAAGAGCTGTGATAGTCTTATGGTAAGGAATTACTCAGTTTCTCTGAAGTGCTACACAAGCTGTGTGGCTTGCTGTTCAAAACAGTAATAATAAACAGTGCTTTGAGTGCAGCCAAAGCTAAAAGAATAGGCGTGATTCAATGGCATGGCAGCATAACTGTGTCACTAAAATGTGGTCTTCTGGAAACTGCTTTTATCACAATATAACTATTACTTTACTAGCTCAGTTGATGATCACGTGTTTTTGTTGCCATGAGCTGTGAGAATCAGTTGAATCAGAGATTGCTGTAGAAATGTGAATGTATTTTATGATGGTCTGTAGTAATTCTGTACATCTCTTATGTCTGTGTTCTTATAGCCACTTGGGCACTGAAGTAGCTGAAATGAGAAAGAGGCAGCAGTCACAAAATGAAGGAACATCAGCTGTGTCTCAAGCACCTGGAAACCAAAGGCCCAACAACACATGTTGCTTTTGTTGGTGCTGTTGCTGCAGCTGTTCATGGTATGTCCTGTAGTGTATTTGGTTCCATATCCACCACAGATAAATGATGAGAATGGAAAATGTCAAGCGCTGGGATCATGCAAACTTCTGAGAGACTAGGCACAATTTAAATTCTCACTTAAAAATTTGATTTAAAAATTCCCTGATTTGGTTGGGCATCTTGTGAGGGGGAAGAGGAGAGAATGTAGTAATTTCAAGCTACATTTACTCCACTTAAACCATAACTGAATGAGCAAATTACAGTTATAAAACTCCTATGTATGAATGAGAGACTTGATACTGAACATTTTATAGTTTGCATTAAAAACTACTTTTTTCCTGCTTGCACTTTTGATATTGCAGTTCTCTGGATTCAGGAGGATAAAAGTTAGATAGTAACAAATGTGAATATATGGTGTCCTGTTATACTACTTAGTTGCTGAATAATATATATTCTGTAAATCTGAAAACACAAGCCTTAAATTCCACTTTATCTTTTTAATAGTGTGGCATAATTTTAGTGAAAAAAAAGGCTCAGAATTGTGGCTGCCTGTCCCTTCCTAAATAAACAGTTCACTTGGAAAGTCAAAAACCTAAAATCAGTTTCAGAAATAGCTTTAAATTCTCAGTGTCTTGAAATGCATCAAATCTTTATTTTTTACTTTTATGAACACCGTATTGAAATATGAAGTAACTGACATGAAGTACTGTTCAGAGCCTGTGCATCCTATTACCTACACGGTTCAGTTATTTTGGAGTGACCAGTCCTCTGTGTATCTGTTTTATTTTCACTTTAATCAGCCATTTGGCCCCAGTTTAAAATCTGAGACTATTTACCCCAATATTTTAAAATGCATACCAGTGAGTATGCACAAGGTACCAAATGAGACAGCTTTTTTCCAAAATGCCACTTCCTGGATACAGTAGCAGGGTTTTCCTGCCTTGGCATTTATGTACTCGCAGTTTCACCCAGAGGCAGAAGATAGTTGGAGCAAGGATGAGCAAGAGCTCCTGCATTTACCAAGATACTTTGCAATATATTTAATCCTTATTGCAAAGAGGTGGAAGTGTATTAAATAGGAAGTAGAGGACATTTTGCCACTTCTCTTTCTGCACAATATGGTTTTACACAACACAAGGGCACACAATAGTTTTAGAGGCCAGAGGTTCATTTACCTCAGTATCCTATGTCAGGAAGTGACCTTTATTGGATTCCACAAGGAAAGGATAAAACAAGTAGACATGCACCTCCTCAACCTCGATGAGGCTGCTCAGTGACATGGGTCTATTTGGTGGGGAGTTGGACTAGATGATCCTGAGGGTCCCTTCCAACTCAGAGTAACCTGTGAACTGGTGAACCTACCCACAGCAAAACTCACAACTTTTGGCAATCAGCAACGTAGCAACTTCCTGGCACAGAGTTAATTTCTGTGTGGTTTATAGCCCTTGATGGAATTTTCTTTAATTCATTTGTCAAACCATTGTCAGAAACAACTTCTTGAACTCATCTAAACTTTTGGCATCCAGGGTTTCCTGTAGCAATAAATTTTACAGTGGGCCTGTGCACTTCATGAAGTATTACTCCCTTTTATTTGTTTTAACCTACTAGATGCTAATTTCTTTTGATGTCTCCTTGTTCTTATTGTGAAGAACAGTGACTAATTGTTCCCAAGATGTTCAGGAATTTATAGAGCTCCCTCATGTATCTCTTCAGCTGTTTTACTCTTTCATAGAATATGAAAGAATGTAATACAGGATATAATAAAGAAAAGAATAATAATAATAATAATATATAGAATAGAATAGAATAGAATAGAATAGAATAGAATAGAATAATTTTCTTCCATAGAATATGGTTTATCCTTATATGTCCTATCTATCCACCTACCCTGTGTCTCTCTATGTACCTTTCCTTTTCCACTATCTCCTGTCTGAGATGCTTGACTAGATCTGTTGCAGTAGTCAAGATATGGGTGCATGATGTTTTGTGTTTGCTCTTGAGTTTTACATATTACTAATTCCTAGAACTCTGCTTGCTTTTTAAAAACCACAGAGACAATGTTTTCATAGACTTATACACCCTGACTACAATATTTCTTTCCTGAAAATGACAGCTGATTTTATATTTTAAGCATGCTGTAGCTCAAGAAAACTTATTTGACAACTATACTCTATCTTGAAGCTTTATGAGCTTTGTGACCCTTGGAGTGCCTCCACTCTTAGAATGTAATATCATTATATTATATGAACAGTTTATGCATAATAAATCCAAATTAGAGCAATTACTGATTTAAAACATAGAATGTACCTCCGTCTGTTTAGTAATTGGTTTTGTTGTCTTTCAAGGTGTTTCAGGGCTTGACAGGGGTCTTTTTGGTACAGTAAGTTAGATTGAGCATGGAGAAATCCTGTCAATTTAAGCTAGCTTTTGGGATTAAGTCAAATAACCAGGCAAAGGGGATAGTTACATCACTTGCGCTTACTAAACTCAAAAAGGTGATGTAATAAGTCTTTTACAGCTATATCTTCTATGGTTCAGTAGTGGAAACTCCATTACAGGAGAAATGGAATGAAACTTTGAAAAAAAAATATAAAACATTTCATAATCTCAGTTAAAATGAAGGTCCCAAATTTATTTTGTAAACTTGAACTGTCCAGGTAGAGTGCAGATTACTGTTCTTCCTTCAGTTGTGTACACTAAAAGAACTACAAAAATAATTTCAAAAAATAACAAACTTTATTATTCACTCATATATCGGGGATTCTAGGTAGTTAATTCTCTAGCGTAGCTCTCTGTAATAGGAAATCCTAATCAACAATTGTAACAAGTTCTCTGGACCTAATGTAATTATATGCTTTCCCTAGTTCCCCAGGTCTTTGTTTTTGAGTGACATGAATTTCTCAAGACATACGTGTCTGGAAATGTTGCTGTATTCATTAATGGTGAAAACAATGCTTTAACTGTTAATATCAAGATTAGAAGAATTTTCTTCTGGTTTTCCACTTGAGTGTGACTGAGGATGGCTCTTACATCACTAACCTTCTATTGTCTCACCTTTCTCATGAATCATAGAAATGAGGAGAGTATGTTTTAGGAAGAAATTGTCACTTTTTCCTGTTTGAAGACTTGGTTCAATACGTAGTTCATATAGCTAAACAAATCATTAAAATTCTAGAAGTATCCTTTGTGAATCGTGATTTTTTTCCTTCTGTTCTACTCTGTGTAAAATCAGAAAGGCTTCTGTTTGCACAGAAACATAGGCAAATATTCACACCTTTGTTTGGAGAAATAATATCTTGCCTAACAGAGCAGTTAACATTTTCCTAACAGCAAACAGTTAGATTGAAGAATTATTCAGTATACCTTGTTATAAACCTTTTTTTTTTTTTTTGGTCTAATAATTCCTTCTCAAGTATAACAACTATTTGGAGCACTTCTCTATTGTTATGGGATAACCCTGGTAGGTAGCTCAGTGCCACACAGATGCTTACTCACTCCTCACTAGCAGGATTGGGAAGAGAATCAGAAGTGACAAAACTCTTTAGTGGGGATAAAAAGCTTAATTGATAAGGTAAAGCTGTGTGCACAAATAAAGCAAAACAAGAAATTAATTTACTGCTTCCTGTCCACAGGCAGGTATTCAGTCATCTCCAGGAAAGCAAGGCTCCATCATGTTACAATGACTTGGGAAGACAGATGCTACAACTCTGAACCTCCATCCTTCCTTTTTCTTCCCCAACTTTTTTATGTATTGCTGAGCATAATGTCATATGGAACATTCTTTCAGTCAGTTGTGGTTGCTGTCCCAGCTGTGTCCCCTCTCAACTTACTATGCAGCCCCAGCCCACTTGCTGACAAGGCAATTTGAGAAACAGAAATTCTGAGAGTTCCAAAATTTGCAGTAAGGCTCGTAAGTCCATAATTTCCTCCATTATGCTTTCTCTAGAGAGCTGCTTCCAAAGAGTATTTAGCGATGTGACTTTAGTTTTGAGCTCAGCTTGGCAAGGTAAGAGGAGTGAGCCTGCTATTTCACTTCCACAACTTTATTTAACAATCCATTACTCCAGCTTCCTGAGCAGACATGAAGCCAGTTTTCTCTTGGAAACACTTGTAAATCACATTCTTCAAAAAAACTCTCCAGATGCTAGCATAGGGAGGTTGGCTTTTCTGCTTCCTCCTTTGTCTCCCACACAGAGAAGGAGCCATATCTTTTTATCCTCTCTTTCTTTTGTAAGGAGCTCAGTGAATTTGAAAACTGTGGGACACTCTGGCACCCAATAATCTCTCTAATTGTACACAGAAGGCTTAGAGGGGCATCTAACATCTACTTTGCAAGAGACCTTAACAGTATGGCAATCTAGTGGACATGAAAAGGCTTCCAGGGGATAAGTGGAGATGATTACTGAATTTCCATTATATCAGAGTTCAAATCAGTTAGCTGGAAGGCCTTTACCTGAAAGGGAACCATTAAAACAACTGCTGAAAACTTGAAGAAGAGAGTTTCCCATACACAAGAGATGCCTGGGAGGATCAGGTATTGCCATCTTGGCAGTAAACAAGAGTTACTCTTGGCAAGAAACCTCTCTCCNACACAGTACTCAAGATGTGGTCTAACCAGCGCTGAGTACAGGGGAAGGATAACTTCCCTAGTCTGACTGACTATACTGTTCCTAATACAGTTCTTATAACTTGTCTATGACTGTTGCGAGTTGCATCTGAAACTTCTTCCTGATGATCTCATTACACAATGAGGAACTCAGTGACGTGGCCTAGATGATGGGAGGCTTGGATGGAAGGAGCGTGGTGTCCATAGTTCCATGCTTGTGGGTTTGATCCCTGGGTGGGCATTCGTTGGGAGTTGGACTAGGTGATCCTATGGGTCCCATCCAACTCAGAACAAATATTTTTTGTGAACAAATATTTTTCTTTATTAAAGGGAACATTTTTTTGTATGGGTTTAGCAGTTTACCTGGGCCTACAAGAAGACATTTCTGTCACTTATAGCATGAATATGAGATTACAGAAACAGTTTTAAGAATTGTTTCAAATTATATTATTTTTTTCTCTACATTATCCTCCTCCTAACAGAGTATCGATGGTACTCTAAATGAAAAAAAAAAAAACCAAAACACCCCACTTTTTATTTTTGCTTTTCCCACCTCTCTAGTACTTTGAAAGGAAATGTTGAAAGCATTCCTTCTCTTTCCTGGAGAATAATTTATTGGAGGGATAGTAGGCTTAGCTAGCACAGGAACTCGTGCTTTGTGTGTCTATGGGACAGTATTATCTGCATCATCACAGTGCCATGGGAAGCACTTGTTCTTTCTTAGGAAAGGAGTACCAGTTCTTCTGATAGGTGGTATGTAATGTATTTAAAGTTGGATAAAATTGGTTATCTGACCTGTCACACAAGCTACCTGAAAATCAGTTTTAAATCACCTTAAGTCCACATATCCTCAGTGGTGAGGCAATGAGAGGAAGCTGGCAGACATTTCTGTTGTCATTGGAATGCACCATGGGATGAGTGTGGGCTAAGGATTTAAATACTTTGTCCTCAGAAATGGATCTACTCAAATGAGTAGAAGACACTCTAAAAATAAATAGCTAGTCAAGTATTTTTCCTTAATTTTAAGTAAATAGTATTTATTAAATAATATTCAAGTAAAATATTTATTTTCCCTTTAAAGCACAAGAAAAGAATGATCTCTAAGTTGGAAAAAATCTTCCTAATGTGTCTTCCTAATGGGTATGGTATTTAACAGGCTCATTCTTCTTTACAATTAAGACAGGGTAAGTGGTTTTGTTGGCAATTTATGGAAGATTATGTCCTCAGGGCAGGCTAGGGACAGGTGGCTCTGTCCATGCTTGTGTACACAATTCTTCAAAGGCATCAGCCTCACTTGCCAACCTCTAGGCTTGTTCCCCTCTGTGACACCAGGCCAGATTTCCAGTGTTCGCTTAATAATTCACAGGTTCACAGGTTATTCTGAGTTGGAAGGGACCCACAGGATCATCTAGTCCAAATCCCAAGAGAACGCCCACCCAGGGATCAAACCCACAACCCTGGAGCCATGAGCACCACGCTTCATCCATCCAAGCCTCCCATCATCTAGGCCACGTCACTGAGTTCCTCATCCAGTCTTTTCTTAAACACCTCCAGGGATGGCGACTCCACCACCTCTCTGGGCAGACCATTCCACTGAGAGATCACTCCCTCTGTGAAAAACCTCCTCCTAACATCCAGTCTAAACCTCCCCTGGCGTAGCTTGAGGCCATGTCCTCTTGTTCTGGTGTCCTCAGCCTGAGATAAGAGATTTACACCCACCCAACAGCAACCTCCCCTCAGGTAGTTGTAAACAGCAATGAGGTCACCTCTGAGCCTCCTCTTTTCCAGACTGAACAACCCCAGCTCTCACAGTTACTCCCCACAGGGCTTGTTCTCCAGCCCTTTCACCATCATTCTCACCGTTCTCTGGCCCTCTCAAGCAGTTCAACAACCTTCTTAAACTGGGGAGCTCAGAACTGCACACAGTACTCAAGATGTGGCCTGACCAGCGCTGAGTACAGGGGAAGGATGACTTCCCTAGTCCTATTGACCACACTGTTCCTACTATGGGCCAGGATGCCATTGGCCTTCTTAGCCACCTGGGCACATTGTACCTCTAGCCACCTGGGCTCATATTAAGTTTCCTGTCAATCATTACTCCTAAATCCCTCTCCATTTCACCACTCTCCAGTCACTCATCCCTTAGCCAATAGTGATACATGGGATTGTTATGTCCAAAGTGAAGAACCTGGCACTTAGACTTGTTAAATTTCATATTATTGGAATCTGCCCATTTCTCTAGCCTCTTAAGGTCTCTCTGAAGGGCCCTTCTACCATCTGGCAGTTCAACATTTGCCCCCAGCTTATCATCTGCCAACTTGCTAATGGTGGACTCAATTCCCATGTCCATATCATCAATAAAGATATTCCTGAACGTCTGCTTTCTCCTTGAGTCAGCACACAAATATACCTCATATGTGATTCGATGTGCAGCTTATCCCTGAGTTCCAGAAGTAGTGAGTAAAGGCAGCTTTGACCACTTCCTGCACCTCCTGTGAAGCAGATGTGAAACGCTACCTTTCAAAAGAGGGGAGCATATTTCTTCTATATAAATGATGCCACAAGGTGTAAAGGTATGCTAGATGAGCTCACAGGCATATTGACTGCTGCTAACTAATGATTTTTCCTGCATCTGGTTCTGGAGAGTAAGATGCAAATGCGGGAAAACAGCATGTTACTGGCAAACCAAAAGGACTTTAGGAATAAAATTTACAGAAAACAAAATTTAATGTAAAAACAACTGAAGGAAGAGTAAAGTTAACCTGCCTTGGTCACTGAAGCTCTGTTTTAAATTAATCCAATTTATCTCGCCTCCTCCCATCAGAAAGCAGACAGGAAATCCTTATATCCAAGCTCACGAACCATCTTTTATCTTCCTCTCTTCTCAGTCCCCTGCCACCTTCAAATTTCTGTGGAAGCACAAGCTCTTGCACAGTCTTAGAGCAGGATCAGGGACTGTAAGCCACCAGATCCCAAAGCAACAAGGGGTTTCCACAGGTCATTTACCATGCAGAAGCAGCTTTGGTGCAGGCCACTTTGTGGGACATGCAAATTAAATAAAAATCTTATTGTTCTCTAAGAGAAAGCTGTAAGCTACACACTGCATTTATTTTGGCCAGTGGTGCAAAGTTGTAGTAACTAGGGCACTGCTGATCTAGTATAAAATCTTGGTGGAAGCACAAATGTACAAAAGACAATACACAGATGTTCAGCATATAAAAATAATTTTTAATTAATTTCCAATGAAGAACTCTGGTTTGAAAAACCTTTAATGCTGTAGACTGAGTCTAACTCAATGAAAAACTGATAAAAATTTCTATATTCAAAAGTATGAGGGAAACTTCTTCCTCCTCATAAAAAAAAAAAAATTGAATGCTAATGCAAAGAGTGGAGCAACAGCTTCTTTCACAGCTGGTCTGTTAATTTTGATCACAAACCAGTAGTAGAATTCTCATTAACATCAAAACCAGCCCTAGGGTTTCTGGGCCAAGCTTCATGACTATCAGGATTTTATTCTTAAGAACTTAAACTTTGAAAGTTCATTTCATTTTGAGTAACAAATAGAGGCTCATGTGTTTACTGACATTTTTATCCATCTGTGATAACACAAACAGGTTAGAGAATTAGTAGATTGTAAACAAAATAGATTAGCAAATTTTAAATAAATGTTTCTGAAGATTCAGAAATGAAATGCATAGATTCCTTTGTGTGTAATACTACTAAGATATGAAACCCTCATCAGTCTAACTGCAGTCTTATTTCAAGCAAACAATTCTGTAAAGAAAATTGCAGTGAACAAAATCAGAACTGCAATCCTCCTAAATTGAAGAATAAATACATGCTCAAAGGGGATTTGGGATTACACGCCTCATTCTAATTCAGTGGTGCAAAAGATACTGACAGTAGCTCCTTAGAAGGAGATAGTAGAATACATCTAGTTAACTTCAGAAAATGATCTTGATTCTGTCCTGGCACAACACACAAGAATATATTCAAGGACACCTGCTCTTGAGGAGACTAAAGGGAGAGAAAGCAGTGGCAGAATCACTTCCACTGGGGAAAAGCAGCTTGATGTCTCCTCTGAGGCTGTTTAAGAGATAGATTACTTCAGAGCATCAGCATCTTGGCTTCCCTTACCCCTCATACCAGTTTCCCACCTGCCTGTGCCAAAATACTGTTCAGCTTGGTGTCTGTGGAAAAGTGGCTGAAGGAAGATTCATAATGTCATGACAGATTTTCTGTCACCAGCACACATCTTGACTCCTTCTGTGGAAAAAAGGAGTGCTGAAAATGCCTAAGTCCATCTTATGATGTGATTTTTAGATATTAGGAGTTTGGAGCCCTTGAAATTTGCCCTGATAGGGTTTAGTCTGGGTTGCTTGTCCTTATTGCAAATTTGAAATTAGATATTTACACAAAGATACATTAACTCAGAAGCCCATGGAAAACCACAGAAACGGAGAAAGGTCAAAATGGGTCTGAGATCAAAATACAAGCTGAAGTAAGGTGTGTTGATAGATGGTGACATTTTAAAGGTGTCAAGATGGCCTTGCAAACCCTCTGAACTTTATTAATTGTGGAATAATAAAAATTTAAATATTTAACATGCAAAACCAACAACAAATACCCTTATCCAAATTAAACACACTGGCTGTGTCTATACCAGTAAATTAAGCAGGGTCAGGGCCTAACATGGGTCACAGTCAGCCTGTACAGTTAAATTGCTAGCAAGTATTAACACTCTGACAGTGATTTGGCCAGTGCCAAGGTGCACAGACTCAGGCTTGTTGCAGGTGCAACCCTGGATTTTGGGTATGAGCTTTAATGAACTGGCTATGTGGTGCAAGTCAGCCTTAGGACCAGAGAACTCTTTGAGATCATTTTGTCTGCAAGAATAAATGCAGTCTGTAATTCCAAACGAAAATGGGAAAAAAATATTCTACTAAAATCAGTTAGCAGCAGAATCTCCATTTTACATAGTTTGTGGTTTTTTAACCATGTGCAATTCCAAATCAGTTTAAAATGTCAGTTAAAACACGAATAAGTGTTTTCCCTTTTAAGAGAAACGATGAGAGAATGTTTCATGGAAATGAGTCTGGACCCTTACTAGATAACATTTATAATATGGAGATCCTCTCACTATGAAAGTAGGTCAGACATTCATTATATGAGGCAGAAAGGTAGAGGAGATACAAGTCTTGTCTATTCACCCTTAATAATTCCATAGCACATATATTTGTCAAGATGACAACTGGTTCTTCTGAAGTACCTGATTGAGGGCCTGATACTGGCAGATACTGAGCACCCATTACGGAGGACTGGATATCTTCAGCTCTTGTTGACATCCATGTTGAAAGTACTTCACAGCCGAAGGCCTTGTCTAACAGAAAATCTGGAAACCAGCACCAACAACTCAGATGTCTGTAATATACACTGACATGTTTGTTATCTAGACAGATGTTAAATGGAAGATCCCCTGTCTTCTTTGACTGTGATTTGGATAGGCATACACCAGTTTGCTCAAGGCTCATTTCACAAAATATAGCGTTCACAAACATCATGGTAGGAACTATCCTTTGCAAATGCCTAAAGCTCTTTTCAGCCAGAGAACTCTGCAACACCTTATGAAAAGGAAAAGTATGAATTTAGTATGAATATTTCCAGGTATCTCTTCCCATTTTGGAAACTACATCCAATTCTATGGAGAAAAAGGAATGACCCTATACAGGGCCAATTCTTGATTGTGGGTGCTGTTTTAATCTCTGAAAACCAGTAGTAGTAGTAATAATAATAATAAA
>WEKX01016163.1:0-11145 GCA_013390025.1 Pitta sordida | reverse complement strand
TTAGGGATCATCCAGTGCACAGATCTTCAGGGACCTTTGAGGACCCTTGGGGATCATACAGGGCATGGACCTTTGGGGACCTTTGAGGACTTTTGGGGACCTTTAGGGACCATCCAGTCCATGGACCTTTAGGGACCATCCAGTGCCACCCCTGCTGTGGCACAGACACCTCCTGGCCGTGTCCAGCCTGGTGCAGCCGTGAGAGCGGCGTCTCTGACGTCAGGGATCTGTGGCTGATTTATTCCACGGGTTTATCTTGGTGCGGCACAGCCGTGGGTTTGGACAGGAGTTCCTCTGGGTAGAAGGAGATATTCCCAACTCCAACACACACAGACACGAGTCTAAGTGGAAGGGGCAGCACAGCCAGGAAAAATAATTTAGAAAAGAAAGGTTAGAAGACAGGAAAGGCCAGACATTCCCACTGTCCAGCACCCGCCCCTTTTATCCCTTTCCCCTCTGTTTTCCCAAACTTATTCATCCCCAAACCACCTGGACCCATCCCTTTCGTTCCTCCGCTCAACACCCTGTTGTGACTCGTGTGTAATCCATCCCCAGATGTTCTTCCCCTGCATCCCACAGTGTTTTCCACCCCCCCCCACTGTCTGCAGGGTGCTCTGACAACCCCTCCAAGTGACTCACATCCTTGGGTTGTCACTCTGGGCCCCCCAGGGCCAATGGGCTCCCCTGTGATGGGCTTAGAAAGAGTCGGGACAGGGCCCTTACTTCCTTCCTCTTCGTGGGTTGAGTGCGCTCTCTCTCCCCTCCGGAATCCTGCATCCCAGGCTGCTGTTTTCTCCGCGGAACATCAGCACCATCCGTTACCCCTCCCTGACGATCCCCCGTGGACATCGCTGCCATTTTTATCCATATTCTGTTGCTGTTGGGATTTTCTTTTGGGTGTTGGTGTTTTGGTGGGGGTTGGGGTCTGAGGGATTCCGTGGCATTGGGGTTGGGGCCCGTTGCAGGTTGGGAGGGGGCTGTTCTAGTTTCATTTTCCTGCTGTATCACACCTGTACACACATTATTTCCCATTTACACTCCCCGTTCCTTTTCTTTCAATAAATCCTGTTACATCTCCAGCCATCTCTCGTTCAAGGATTGATAAATAACCCTTTACTTGTCTTAAACCAAGACATCTGTGGTGACTCTGGGATTGCCCAGGCCAGGGCATTAGTTGGGTTTCCCCACTTGGGGGGTGTGTGAGTGTGTGGAGGTGAGTTTTCCCCACACCCCCTCACACCGAGCCGCTTCCGTGGTTCCCTCTGGGTGCCTCACACTCGGTTATCCAACGGTTCTCTTCGAGGAAACAGCCTCTCACATCCAGCTGGAGGAGCAGACCTTTACTTAACCTCCCATCCCACATCTTCCAGCCCATTTCCTCTTGTCTTCACGTATAATTATATCAAGGTTAGAAACAGGGTAATTACCAAACCAGTGTCTGATTAACCCTCTCACCCTTTCTGCTTTAGCTCCCCAAAATAGCAGCGATTTACTGGATTATCCTGCATCCATTCTAAGAAGACTGTTTGTACCATCGAAACTTTCTGGTTTGTAGCTCAGCCTCTAAAGCAGATTAACGTTTATAATTGGCTTGTGGAAAGTTAGATCCCTCCCACGAACTGACTTTAGCGTCCGACACGGGCAGACGGGCAGTGCCGGGAGAGCCGCGGGAGGAGGAGGAGGATCGTTCCAGTAACATCCTTCTTCTGGGGATGGGAAACAACGGCAGCTCCACGGTGGATGACCTCCAGGCCGTCGAGATCCACCACTGGTACAAGAAGTTCATGACGGAATGTCCCTCGGGGCAGCTGACGGAGCACGAGTTCAAGCAGTTCTTCGGGCTGCGGGGGTTGGACCCCGAGGCCAACAGGTACATCGAGCAGATGTTCCGCACCTTCGACATGAACAAGGTGAGTTCTACGGCCAAGGAGTTAAAAAGAAACCAACCCCGGCAGCTTGAGAGTCCTTGATTCTCTCCTCTGGTGTGGAAAGATGATGAGAGGGGGGCTAAATTTGCAAGGAGCAAATGAACTTTTGCAAGTTGGTCTTTGGATTTTGAATTTCGAAAATCCCTTGTTGCGCGTTATTTGGCTTGGCCTTGTTGGACCAGCAAAGTGCTTAGTTTCGTGGTTCTTATTTTTACATTTTCTTCTTTAAAAATATATCTGATTGAGGTTGATACAGGGAATCAGACAGATTAGAAATCATTAGAATTGATGAATTAGAATTAATTAGAATTAATTAGACGGGGTAGAAATCATTATAGAATTCACAAGGAAGTAATTTCCAGTCGTTTGGTCGGTCTTGAAGGAGGAAAGCCCAGGGACTGGGCAAGAGCCATGAGTTTGGACAAGCATAAAGAGTTTGGGAGTGGCTAAAGAATATCACAAAGTTCTTAACGAGAGGAGCAGTCAGGCTGATGTAACGACTCAAAATTACTGCAAATCTCAAAGAATGTCCTTTCTCATCCCAAAGTCCTCCGTGACCAGGATGATGAGAGTGATAAAGAGCGGTTTCATCAATAAAAGCAAAACCTTTACAGATCTTGCACAGATCTTTATTTTGCTCACCTCTCTCATTTCTTGGGATGTTTAAGGACTTTAAAATTCTTTCAAGGATATTGTTCATTCCAGAGTTGTCCTCTGAGCCCTGTGTAATGTGGTAAACGATGCTTTAAAAAGACTCTGAAATTAAAATTTGGTCAGAGAAGATAAAAAGGTGCCATCTGAGGTGCCGGTGACCTCAGGAGGAATGAAGAGGGTGGCATCCCGTGGAGATCCACCTACTTCATTTTAGTCACTTAATCTAAGCTCCTTTTATGAGCAAAGGCAAGGAACAAGAGCACCCAGGGGAAGAATAACCCTGTAGTAATACAGACATGATGGATAAAATCATCAACCCTCTGGACCTCGAGGTTCTGAGAACTCTGCTGAGGGACAAAGGGGATAAATTTTCAATAGGCTGGTTTTAGAAATTGCAATCGTAGAACTAGAGAATGATTTGGGTTGGAAGGGACCTTAAAGATCAGTTTGTTCCAATCTCCATGCCATGGGCAGGGGCACCTTCTGCTATCCCAGGTTGTTCCAAACACCGTACAATTTGGTCTTGAACCAGGGATGGGACCAGATCCAGGGCCCCAATCAGCACCTCCCACCTGGACACGTGCCTGGGGGCAGAGGGAGAGGGGGCAGAGCCGTGGGCTGCGGTGGCTTCCCAAGGCATGGAGGGATGCAGGGAGGGAAGAGGTGGCACCANCAGGCTCTTCTTTGCCACCACGGTGATGCTGAAATGCCAGTTGGGAAAACTGCTCAAAGACCTGAATCTTTGAATAGAGGAATTTAATTTATTTGGCTGAAGGGATGAGGGGAATTTTTTCTTCTTAAACTCACTCCCCTTAGGAAATTACAGGATTTTTATACACTCGTTAACAGGGTGATATTAGATGATATTGCATTACCCTATTTTATTGGTCATTAAAATGGTACAAACTTTTGGGGCACATTCTGATTGGCTGTTGTCATTATTCAAGAGAGCATTTCTTAGAATTTTCTCTTCTAGGAGCCTCTATGGTATTATACTTAAATAATGAAATAATACCGCAGCTGCAAGGTTAAAATACAAATTTTGAACCAATGTAAGAAGTAAAACACAGAGGTACCTTATAATGGACACAAAGGCCTACTAAATCTTTATAAATTCTATATCAACTAAAAGTTCAGTAATACAAAGGAATACAGAAAAGAACTATAATAGAGGATTAAAGACTCAATAACAGGGTACAGAGGGAATAAAACGATGTTCTGAGGTTTAAAGCCACTTGAAAATGCAGGATACACAGGATTCTATTCCCTGAGCTCCAAATATAATTATATCANGGTGATGCTGAAATGCCAGTTGGGAAAAACTGCTCAAAGAGCTGAATCTTTGAATAGAGGAGTTTAATTTATTTGGCGGAAAGGATGAGGGGAATTTTTTCTTTTAAAACTCACTCCCCTTAGGAAATTACAGGATTTTTATACACTCGTTAACAGGGTGATATTAGATGATATTGCATTACCCTATTTTATTGGTCATTAAAATGGTACTAACTTTTGGGGCACATTCTGATTGGCTGTTGTCATTATTCAAGAGAGCATTTCTTAGAATTTTCTCTTCTAGGAGCCTCTATGGTATTATACTTAAATAATGAAATAATACCGCAGCTGCAAGGTTAAAATACAAATTTTGAACCAATGTAAGAAGTAAAACACAGAGGTACCTTATAATGGACACAAAGGCCAACTAAATCTTTATAAATTCTATATCAACTAAAAGTTCAGTAATACAAAGGAATACAGAAAAGAACTATAATAGAGGATTAAAGACTCAATGACAGGGTACAGAGGGAATAAAACGATGTTCTGAGGTTTAAAGCCACTTGAAAATGCAGGATACACAGGATTCTATTCCCTGAGCTCCAAATATAATTATATCAAACTAAAATATTTCCCCTGTAGTTTGAGTCAGCACACAAAGCACAGAAAAGGCCTTTCAGCAAAATATCCCAGTGCTTTTTAATTTTAAATAAGCAAAATATACTAAAATAGGTACTAAGAAAAGGTAAATATACAAAATACGAGGAAATGCCGCCCTCTGTATCGACAGCATCTGTTGCAGCATGGGATAACCAGAAAATTATTTTAGTGCCTAAATTGCACCTCCTGATCTTTCAGCTTCTGTAAGTGAATATCTGTTGTGGACAGAGCTGGAATTATTGGTGTAATGATCATTATGAATATCTCAAAATTAATTATGCTGCGAGTTCAGCTCATTTCGTAGACAACGGGGAAATGACCAAGGTTCAGGAAAGCTTCGACATCCCAAAAGAAGTGACATTGCTGGATATGAAAGGTCAGGAGGTTGATCTGTTAAAGACTCAAAACCTGAGCTGTCCACAAAGCAAAAGAACTAATAAGATTCTGTCAGCACATTCTCGTTCGGATGTGGATATTTTCTCAAAGAGACCAAACCAAAATCAATAACTGCAATAATTTACAGCCTCCTACTAATGACTTGCAATGGAAATACTCCGAAATTACAGTGAGGGACCAGAAAAATGTAGTTAACACTGAGCTCTTGAGTTGAGTTGCGTTGCATTGAGTTGTGTTGAGTTGAGTTGCATTGAGTTGAGTTGCGTTGAGTCGAGTTGTGTTGAGTTGAGTTGTGTTGAGTTGCATTGAGTTGAGTGGAGTTGAGTTGAGTTGCGTTGAGTTGCACTGAGTGGAGTTGAGTTGTGTTAAGTTGCATTGAACTGAGTTGTGTTGAGTTGCATTGAGTTGACTTGCGTTGAGTTGAGTTGTGTTGAGTCGAGTTGCATTGAGTCGAGTTGTCTTGAGTTGAGTTGCGTTGAGTTGCATTGAGTTGAGTTGAATCCTGTGGACAACAACTGAATTTTGTGGGTGTAGTTCAGTGTCTTCCTTTTTTTTTGGCAGCCTTGGAAAGTTGCCGAGGTCGATTTTTAATTTTAGTAAAACAACGTTCGGAAAAGAATGAAGAAACTGAACAAATGGCAAAAGCAGAAAATGAATGGCCTTAGAAATCATTGTAAAGGCTCTGGAATTATGTATTTCAAGGGCATCCTTAAACAAGGGAAATAATCAGGCATGCGAAGCAATGAGAACTATGAGTGATGGATAAGGAGGATTGTAGCAAACAGCAGTGGATATTAATGTTTCTCAAGCCAAAAGTTGAATTTCCAGCAGCTTCCAGAAGGAGCCAGATATGGGAAGTGGTGTAGAAATGGAAAAACTGGGAAAGAAAGGACAGAAATAAATGACCACAGCATGTAACAAAGGGATTTCTTATGAAATATTAAATGCAGAGGTTTGACAGCGCTTCTGGGGCTTGGTGGGGCAGAAGTGGATGGATCAGGTAGATCGTGATGCTGCCTTTTCTGCAGATTTAGGGGTGATCCTTTGGGTTTTTGCTCATTCCACGCTCCCTTTGTACCACAAGGCCTGTGCTGTGTTTTCATTTGTTCCGGGAAAAAGGTTCCAGGCACAACTGATTTAAGAGAAATCAGTTCTCGGGACTCGAGGTTTGCTCACAAGCTACAGAAAGGTTTATTTTGGGGCTCAGGAAAAAGGAAAAAAACACCTTTTGAACCAGCAAAGTGTCCCCTCACCCTCCCTGAGCATCTCAAAAGGCAAAAAGCCCAGTCCTGTCCCATTTAAGTGCCTCTGCCTAATGCATGCGCAAATCACCTCATGAATATTTATCCCAGCACCATTATGTCATGAATTTACACTTTGCTTTAAGCCTGTGACCAACCAGCCCTGATATTTCACATTCCTTTGCTCCCTGTTTTGACTAAAACTCTGTTCCGTTTATCATTCTGCGCTGGGAAACCAGAAATTTTGCCTTTAATATTCAGCCTTAAATTTCAGACCTGGCAAATGCCTTTTAACACCTACTAATTCTCCTAAATCCAAACCTTCTAGCTGCATTTCCCTAAAATCTCTACATTTCTAACCCTCCAAATTACACCTGTCTCACTCAAATCCATGAATTTCTAACTCCTCAAATCAGAGCTGCCCCCCGGTGCTGACTGGCTGCGGCGGGATCGCTCTGGGAGCAGTTTCTTTATTCCTCCTCCTTTTATTTTTAGGCCATTCGAGCCATTAACGGCGGCGACCACGAAACCAGCGCAGAGGAGTTCACCAACCGAGTGTTTGACAGGATTGATGTGAATGGGGATGGTAAGACTCCCGCCTCTGTCATCCAGCTCAGATCATCTCCGTTCTACGGAGAAACATCCGCGTTCTTCCCTTTCTTTATTGAACTTTATGCTGATTTTCCCATTTTATCTTCATTTAATATTTTATTTTTGTGCACGTTTTTAGCCAGTAAGGCATTCCCATGAATCAAAAGTAATTTCTTTTTCTCCTTGCATTATGATTATAATTATTGCATTATAATTTTAATTGTTATGCCAGGATTTGTCCCCTGTGCTGAGTCTCAGGTGTCGTTGTTCGGTATTGGGGTTCTGAAGTGCAATTTTGGTTTGTTTGGTGTTGGCTTTATTTTTCCCCCCTTTTTGTATGTCACTGTGTAGCTTATGCCAGTTACAAGTGGGAAATAATAACAAATATTAACAAATGGCCCCAGCTGCTCCTAAATATTTCAGCAGGGGAAAGGAAGAATTTGAATTTAATGTTGAAGGTGAATTCTTCACCAGGTCCGTCGCAGGCAGATCAAAAGTTGACCAGTGCCACTGTAGTCACTGTTACATCCCTGAAAAACATTTCTTTTCTTGGTTCTTCAGGGATTCATGACCTTCTGAAAGGCTCTTTTTGTTATTCCAGAATAATCTCTGCCCAGCTGCTTCCCAAACTTTTTGGCCTAGGGCAGAAAATCCGACACCTTTTGTCGCTTCCTTTATCCACAAAAACCAGCAAGGACAGGGAAGGTTTGGACAGGTTGGGTCAAAAAAATGGAGCTGGATAATTTATAGGGTTTATTTATAGGAGGCTGTGATCCCACTCCTTGGATACACGCTCCTACTGTTCATTCTCATGGATCCCTTCCCTTCTGTGGGGAAAAAAGGGAAGTTGGTGTTGCCATGATCCAAGGGAATTTCATAAAAGCTTGAGAAGTCTCCCGAAGGCCTCAATACTTTGGGANTAGCTTGCCTTGTTTTGCCTGTGACAAACCAGTTTCCCAATTTTAATCCGGGAGAGGTTGTGGGTGAATCTCTGGCATCCAGTCAGGGTCAAACCACGACGCCTCTATAACGAGCGGTCTCTAGATTCCTGCCCTCCTTTCCCGGTCAAAAAGGTGGATTCTGACTCCTTCTCTTTGTGTCTGGCACAGGCGAACTTTCCCTGGACGAATTTGTGGAGGGAGCACGGAAAGACGAGGAGTTCATGGAGGTCATGATGAAAAGCCTGGACCTGTCGCACATCGTGGCCATGATCAACAACCGCCGGCACAGCGTCTAAGTCAAGCTGGGAGGAACTGGTGTGCCAATGGACAGAAGGGTGTAGAAACACCAGGAAGGAGGGGCAGCATTTTTTAAAAAAACCCCAGAATTTCCATAATATGGAAATTTCCACGATATGGAGGTAGGGACAGAAAGTCACTGCTGTGTTTGTGTATCCTGTACAAATACTGAGGTTTAGCCACATAAATGCAGGGCAGGTTCAGGAAAAAGAGCTGAATCTGGGTGGCAGTATTTGTCTCAACTTCCTAAAAACTGAAAGGCCAAATTTCAGGGCACAAATTTCCCTCCTTATCCTGTGTCTCGGGTTGTCACTTTTGCAACGGACTGGAAGCGGCGCAGAGTTTGTGAAGAGCACCGGTAGAAGTGAAGGAAGGAGGGCGGATGATTTCTTACCTACATAAAAGAAGAGCTTCAAACTGTTACCAACCTAGACCACATCTTGAGTGCTGTGTCCAGTTCTGGGCTCCCCAGTTTCAGAAGGATGTGGAGCTGCTTGAGAGGGTCCAGAGAAGGGTGACAAGGATGGTGAAAGGACTGGAGGACAAGCCCTGTGGGGAGCGACTGCGGGAGCTGGGGTTGTTCAGCCTGGAGAAGAGGAGGCTCAGAGGTGACCTCAGTGCTGGTGACAACTCCCTGAGGGGAGGTTGCAGTCGGGTGGGTGTGAATCTCTTCTCTCAGGCAGACGACACCAGAACAAGAGGACTTGGATGGATGGAGCGTGGTGCCCATGGTTCCACGCTTGTGGGTCCGATCCCTGGGTGGGCGTTCGCTTGGGAGTTGGACTCGATGATCCTGTGGGTCCCTCCGAACTCAGAATAACCTGTGAACCTGTGACCTGTCGAGAAATACCAAAAGAACGTGACGTGCGCTGCCCTTGTCGTGGTGTTGGTTGATAAGCACCAACACCACGCGGTTGTCCCGTACCAGATGTGCTTGGACAGGGTCGTCTCTACAGAAGTAGCTTTAGACATGAGATCACAAGAACTGAAATTAAAACCAGCCTGATATTGACTGAAATGCAGATGTTGGAGCTTTCTTTGCTCAAAAAAACCCCTCCACCAAACAAGCCAAGGGGCTGGAGCAGCTCCTGTAACCGGAGCAGACGCGTTGCTCGGTTTCCCAAAGTGTTACTTGAGAGATCAAACCTTTGTTTGACACTCGTTGCCCGTTGTACTTATTCTTCTCTCCTACAGCTGAGTGAACCCCTGGAAGTGTTCAAGACTGGGTTGAACAGGGCTTGGCTCCACCTGATCTACTGCCCATGGGTGATCTTTGAAGTCCTTTCCAACTCAAACCCTTGTGTGACTCTGTGACAAATGGAGCATCTGAGGGTGATCCTCATATTGTTGTCTCACACGTCCTTTATTAGTGTTTTTGTTCTCAAGGGGGACGATCTAATCAAGAGGAACAGAAACTCGGGACACTAACGTTAACGTGAGGTCATGATCAGAAGCTCAAGAAGGAAAGTTGAACTGTTGGGTAGAAGCAATGGCAGCCAGAGAAGAGAGGAGTGAGAACTTGTGAGAGGAACAGCTCTACATTCACCAGAGTCAGTAAAGAAGGAAGGAGAGGAGATGCCTGTGGAGAAAAGTCCATGGTGGGGCAGTTTCTGAAGGATGGAACCCATGGAAGGACCCACATGGAGCAGCTCCTGGAGGATGGAACCCATGGAAGGACCCATGGTGGGGTAGCTCCTGGAGGAATGACCCACATGGAGCAGTTCCTGAGGGACTGACCCCCATGGAATGACCCAAGGTGAGGCAGTTCCTGAGGGACTGACCCCCATGGAATGACCCATGGTGGGGCAGTTCCTGGTGGAATGACCTCATGGAATGACCCAAGGTGAGGCAGTTCCTGAGGGACTGACCCCCATGGAATGACCCAAGGTGGGGCAGTTCCTGGAGGAATCACCCCATGGAAGGACCCCACCCTGGATCAGCTCATAAAACCCCCCATCCCATGGGAAGTGCTCATGTTGGAGCAGTTCCTGAAGGACTGTTTCCTGTGGGAGGAACCCCATCCTGCAGCAGGGCGAGGACTCACCTCCCTGAGGCAAAATCATCAGGAAGAACTGACCATAAAATCCCTTCCCATCTCCCTTCACTGCCGGCAGGGAGGAGGAGAGAGAGAATCAGGAACAAAGTTAAGCCTGGGAAGGAGGAAGGGGCGAAGGGAGCACGTTTTTAAAGATTTTTTTGACATCTCATGACCCTGCTCTGATTTGGATTGGTAATAAATTCATTTAATTCCTCCAAGTCGGGCCTGTTCTGACAACATTTTGCCAGGTGCCGCTGGCATGTGAATATCTGCAGGTTCAGAGCTTTTGTGAGGAACCACCACCTGGCGATGGGCAAACGTTGCTCCATCCCCCAGAGGATTATCGTGAACGCACATGGTTGGGCTCTGCTGTCCCTTTGGACCGAGGAAGGCAGAGGGTTTTGGGGTTTTATTTTTCCAAGACTCTGTTGAACCTGTCCTGTTACAAGTCCCTGTTACAAGAATTCAACCTCCTGGAATTTTAATCCTATTTTTAGCCCTTTTCTTTCCCTATTTCCCAATCTCTCTCCATCCATCTCCTCCTCTAAATCCTTCCTCTCCGCTCTGTACCCTGCCAACATTTTTGCCCTTTTCCATCCCCATCCAGCTCCCTGTCCCTGCTCATTCCTTGGAGGAATTGGAATGTTGCTCATTCCTTGGAGGAATTGGAATGGCATCTCCACCTCTCCCAGTGCCCCATGTTGGGGCTGGTCATTTATTCCCTCTCCCCCCTCCCCATAACCCGTAGCGCTCTAATTTATTTGGTGTCCTTTCCTTTTTCCTTTCCTTTTTCCTTTCCTTTTTCCTTTCCTTTTTCCTTTCCTTTTTCCTTTCCTTTTTCCTTTCCTTTCCTTTCCTTTCCCCTTCCCCCTTTCCTTTCCTTCCCTTCCCTTCGAGAAAATTGCCAAGGAATTCCATAGGGAAAAAGAAAAAGGTTTTCCCAAGAGTTTGGAGGAGATGAAGGAACCTGGAGCTGCATCTTCTGATAAATCCAGCAGGAAGGAGAGGCTGAGTGAAACTCGCTGCTAAAATCGGAACCACTAAAAACCTTTTATCCTGAGGGTGTAACACGCTGAAAAACATAAAGCCTTTCATTTATATATAGAAAAATATGATTAATTTATATC
>WEKX01016160.1:1502-22932 GCA_013390025.1 Pitta sordida | reverse complement strand
GCCTTTTCTTGTCACACTGCCAATTGAAAACTCTATGATCTCATGGTCACTATATCCCAGATTCCCTCCAACCACAATATCACTGACCAACCTTTCCTTATTTGTAAACAATAGGTCAAGCACAACCTCCCCCCTGGTAGGCTCACTCACTTGTTGCACCAAGAAGCAGTTGTCACAGCAGTATCACTGTTCATTTTCAAAGCATCCAGACATTTGACCTTTATTTTTGAATGGCCTTTTGAATTTCAGAAGAAACACTTTGAAAAAAGTCAGGAGGTATCACAACCAAGAACAAATCTTTCTTCACAGAGAAAAGTGATTTAAAATGTGACTAATTAAAAGCACTTATGATCTTTTTTGAAATCCACTTTAGTACAGTGGTAAGTGTCCCCACCTGGTGTGTGGGAGACCCGGGTTCGATTCCCGCCAGGGAGAGAGTGTTGAGTTGGACTCGATGATCCTTGTGGGTCCCTTCCAACTCAGAATATTCTGTGTGTGATTCTGTAATTTTTCTGTCCTTAGCTGCAAGGCAATCATTTTAGTGATTGATGTCTTCAGATTCATGTGTTTACCTTGGTCATATGACCAAAAATGAGTTAAGTAGTAAGTGGATAAAAACACTTTACCAAATGTTGGAATATTATCATGTGATATATTAATTCTTTTAACTCTCCTGAAACAGATCTGTCAATTTTAACTATATTAACCAGTATGGAATATCTGCAAGTAGTATATGTAACATACTATTTCAAGCTGATAAATATTCAAATTAATTTCCCTGGTAAATGTTACCAAAAAGAAGTTGAAATTTGGATTTTGGTCTAAACAGAAAAAAAAATAATATTTAATCTTGGCAAAAACTTTTTCTTGGGGGCACCTTCACTGAAGAGTGGAAGGTATGTGTTTCAAAATGTATTTCAAATGTAAATAAGATTGAGAAGCAATTCATATGGACTAGATGTCAGATTTCACAGAAACAGACCTACAGAATATTCTGAGTCGGAAGGGACACACAAGAATCATCAAGTCCAATTCTTAAGTGAATGACTAATCAGAGAATCACAGAATCACAGAATATTATGAGCTGGAAGGGACCCACAAGGATCATCTAGTCCAACTCACCATCTAACACCCGTAGGGAGACCGAGAGCACATCGCAGGGCATAACACCAGCCTAGATCCCTCACAGTCTAGCAGGCCACTCCGAGGCGGAAGGGGCCCAACGTCATCCAGCCCTACACCTCCCTGCTAGACCATGTCACTAAGCTCCTCGTCCAGTCTTCTCTTGAACACTTCCAGGGACGGCGACTCCACCACCTCCCCGGGCAGCCCATTCCAATATGCGATCACTCTCTCTGTGAAGAACCGCTTCCTAATGTTAAGATTGAACCTCCCCTGGCGNGCACTTAGCCTTGTTAAACCTCATACTGTTGGAGCCTGCCCACCTTTCCAGCCTGTCAAGGTCCCTCTGGAGGGCCTTCCTACCCTCCGGCAGTTCAACATTTGCCCCCAGCTTAGTATCATCCGCAAACTTGCTGATGATGGATTGAATTCCCTCGTCCATGTCATCGATAAAGATGTTGAACAGTACTGGGCCCAACACTGACCCCTGTGGGACTCCACTGGTGACTGGCCGCCAGTCAGATGTTGCACCATTCACCACCACCCTCTGAGCTCGCCCCTCCAACCAGTTTGTAACCCAGCATAAGATGCTCCTTTCCAGCCCAAGTTTCGCAAGTTTCTCCTGAAGCTTACTGTGTGAAACCGTGTCAAAGGCTTTGCTAAGGTCCAAGTACACAACATCCACAGCCTTTTTGTCATCAACTAGTCGAATCACTGGATCATAAAAAATACAGGTATCTTGGTGCTAATAACATTGTGCTCTAACCAACTGAGCTAATTTCCTGGTCTTATTTAGTGTTATTTTGCAGAATATATGGGAACTGAAATTTGATACAAGAGAAGATGGAAATTAATACTCAGCAGTAAAACAATTTATTAGAAAGGAAGCAAAAATTTTCCCAGAGAAATATATGATTGAAGGATGTGTGGTACAACTAACTATTCCCTTTACAAAAACTATGGTCATTCAAATGAACCTATAGAATTGCAGATTTAAAGTAGATAGAGACAATCCCTTTCCAATTGGTAGCTCTTACTATAGGACATTGAAAATTAAAAAATAAAAACCAAACCCCCAAAACCTTATTTTATAAAGGAAGTAAAAAAAAATCATATGAAAACAATTCAAAGAACATAATTAATTACTTATAAATCATATTTTGTATTGAGACAAAACCTGTCTGACCTTGGAGGATATTCTGAGCATTATTACCACATATTTGTCCCAGTCGTACATCCATGTAGATGTGGTACTTAGAGACATGGTTTAGCACTTGCCTTGACAGTGCCAAGTTTACAGTTGGCCTCTATGACCATAGAGATGTTTTTCAACCTAAATGTTCTATGATTTTTTCCCCAAAACACCTACTTTTGGCCATTGTAATAAACAGGATATAAGCCTACATGGAACTGCTGTTTAATGTAGTTTAATTGTAGTGTTTGTAGCAGCGTTAGCAGCAGTGGCAAGGCAAAGTCCATGCATTATTTGTTTTCCAGTTCCTGTTAGTAAAGTAATGCTGGGAGAATGTAATAAAGGTCTTTGTTTGGAACAGTATTTTACTGTCGGCTTCAGTCATTATGCAAATTCAGCCTGAATTAATTTCATACTTTTAAAGTAATCATTCAAGAAATTGCACCAAAACAACTGGTATGTTTTTAAGTAGAAGTTCCATCAAACTATAGAAACGTTTGTAAAGTTCATTACATTCATTGAATTCAGGTGGTCTTTCACAGGTTCACAGGTTCTTCAAAGTTGGAAGGACCATTTAGTCCAACTCCCAAGCAAGCGCCCACACAAGGATCCAACACACAACCCTGGAGCCACGGGCACCACACTCCATCCATCCAAGCCTCCCATCATCTAGACCACGTCACTGAGTTCCCATTCCAGTCTTCTCTTAAACACCTCCAGGGATGGTGACTCCACCACCTCCCTGGGAAGACCATTCCAATGAGAGATCACTCTCGCTGTGAAAAAACTCTTCCTAACATCCAGTCTAAACCTCTCCTGGCATAACTTAAGGCCATGTCCTCTTGTTCTGGTGCTGGCAGCCTGAGAGAAGAGATTTACACCCACTTGACTGCAACTTCCCTTCAGGTAGTTGTAAACAGCAATCAGGTCACCTCTGAGTCTCCTCTTCTCCAGGCTGAACAACCCCATCTCCTGCAGTCGCTTCCCATAGAGTTTGTTCTCCAGCCCTTTCACCATCCTTGTCACCCTTCTCTGGACCCTCTCAAGCAGTTCAACATCCTTCTTGAACTGGGGAGCCCAGAACTGCACACAGTACTCAAGATGTGGTCTGTCCAATGCCGAGTATAGTAGAAAAGTATCTTCCCTAGTCCTACTGGCCACACTGTTCCTAATAGGATGTCACTGGTCCTCTTAGCCACCTGGGCACACTGCTGGCTCGTATTAAGCTTTCTGTCAAGCATTACACCCAAATCCCTCTTGATTTCACCACTCTCCAGCCATTTCTCCCCCAGCTGATATCTTGCATGGGATTGTTATGTCCAAAGTGAAAAACCTGGCATTTGGACTTGTTAAATCCCATATTATTAGAATCTGCCCATTTCTGTAGCCTACCAAGGTCCCTCTGAAGGGCCCCCCTACCTTCTGGAAGTTCAACATTTGCCCCCATCTTGGTAGCATCTGCAAACTTGCTAATGGTGGTCTCAATTTCCCCGTCCATATCATCAATAAAGATATTAGACAGTGTCAGGCCAAATACTGATCCCTGTTGGGACTTCACTAGTGACTGACCACATGCTGGATGTGGCACTATTTACCAATGCTTTCTGAGCTTCCTGAGCTAATCCGTCCAACCAATTCCTAACCCAACACAGAAGGCTCCTATAGAACCCACTCTCTGAGAGTTTCTTCTGAAGTTTACCGTGGGAAAATGTGTCAAAGGTTTTGCTAAGATCCAAATACACTACATCCACGGCCTTTCTATCATCAACCAGGCAAGTCACCAGTTCATAAAAGGAGATCAAGTTGGTCAGGAAGGACCTACCTCTCCTAAATCCATGCTGACTAGGTCTAATTGTAGTGGTTATTTTGCAGGTGCCATGTAATAACGTTCAGGATTCTCCATTCCATGACTTTACCTGTGATCGAGGTCAGGCTGACAGCTCTACAATTACCCAGATCATCTTTCTGGCCCTTCTTGTGGATGTTGCATTTGCCAATTTCCCGTCTTCCGGTACATCACCGGTGAGGCAGGACTGTTGTTAAACAGTGGAGAACAGCTTAGCGATTTCATCTGCCAGCTCTTTTATCACCCTAGGATGTATCCCATCTGGTCCCATGGACTTGTGTGGATGCAAGCCACTCAGCCACTCTCTAACTACCTCCTTCCGGATTACAGGGAGGTTATACTGAAACTCTANCCATTCCATGACTTTACCTGTGATCGAGGTCAGGCTGACAGCTCTACAATTACCCAGATCATCTTTCTGGCCCTTCTTGTGGATGTTGCATTTGCCAATTTCCCGTCTTCCGGTACATCACCGGTGAGGCAGGACTGTTGTTAAACAGTGGAGAACAGCTTAGCGATTTCATCTGCCAGCTCTTTTATCACCCTAGGATGTATCCCATCTGGTCCCATGGACTTGTGTGGATGCAAGCCACTCAGCCACTCTCTAACTACCTCCTTCTGGATTACAGGGAGGTTATACTGAAACTCTACCCCTACCCCTTCCTCTAGTTCAGAAGTCCAGTTGTCTTGTAGGCAATCTGTCTTGCTGTTAAAAACAGAGTCAAAGAAGGCATTAAGTATCTCTGTCTTTTCCTTATCTCTAGTTACTATATTCCCCTCTGCATCCAATAAGGAGTGGAGGTTGTTGCAGCCTCTCTTTTTGCTGTTGATGTATTTATAAAAACATTTCTTGTCCCTGATACATGTTCCTTACATGTTTCCATTCTTGAAAATAGTCTTTACATAATTTTATTTTATTATATTTATTATGTTAGAAAAAATATACATATACATTGAGAAACTTTTATATACGTGGAAGCTTTGGAATTTGTAGTACTCCATAGTGCAGTGGCACTAGCCCCAGCTCAATTATACCAGGGTTATGCATCGCCGCTAAGTCTGGGTGTGGCCTGAGCTTGGTCCCAGCTGCAGTGCATGGCTTGGCACAGCCCTTCATTGTCCTGCATCAGTCTCGAGCCACCTGCGAGAGAGAGGGAGTCCTCCTTGGTTGTGGGCAGAGTGGTGCCACTTGCCCCATGCCGTAGACACTGCATATGGAGGGGTGCCACTGTGCCTGCACCGCTCCTGGTCGGGGGGGCTGAGAGGAGCATCATCTGCACCTGCAAGGACCCTACTTTTTCGCTGAAGAATGAAATGCGAAGAACTGAATTTACAAAGATGCGAACCGCAAATTATCAGGGGGTTACTCTACTGAGAACCCTGCATATTCGCGGTTTGCATATTTGCATATTCAATTAATCGCAGTTGGATTTTCAGGGAGTTGTGCAACTGTGTGCATGCGCAGAACATCCCAGACCCCGGATTTCATTGCCAGGAAGCACCAACAGGAGCTTCTTCCACTTTAATGAGGTGCTGCAGTGCAAGCTGTGCTCTCAGGACTGCCCTCCAGAACTTATTAGTGGACAGTACATGGCTACAGGCAAGGAGTAATTGAATATTCATGGGT
Source organism: Pitta sordida (assembly GCA_013390025.1). Taxonomy (NCBI): domain Eukaryota; kingdom Metazoa; phylum Chordata; class Aves; order Passeriformes; family Pittidae; genus Pitta; species Pitta sordida. Next base: position 17,145 of record WEKX01016160.1, on the reverse strand, counting down.
TTGGTATCCTCACAGATTTCATAACTCATGGAACCTGCCTGAAACTTATCCCCAGCGAATTCTGGGGGCACTCTGTANGGCTGGATGATCCTGGGTCCCTTCTGGCCCGGAGTGGCCTGCTACACTGTGAGGAATCTAGGTTTATGTTTACTACTCTGGGGTGTGTGTTCGGTCTCTGTACAGGAGTTATATGATGAGTTGGACTAGATGATCCTTGTGGGTCCCTTCCAGCTCATAATATTCTGTGATTCTGTGAGTATACACCTTTGAACACAGTAATAGTCTCAAGAAATGGAAAAAAAAATATTGTTATTATATAATTAATGGCAATTGATTAAATGAAACAATAGTATGAATATATTTCTAAACTAATTCATAGGGACTGCAATGAGAATAAGAGTTGTCTGTGGTTATAGACAAAATGTGTTGTTCTTGACAAAAAATAATAAAATAAATTAAATAATTAAAATAACACCGTAAAATTTAACTTATTTCTACTTTACTAGTGCTACAATCATATTAATATTATGTCTGCTACTTGTACTCTACCTATTTACCTAGTCACTGTTTCATGTATAACTGACGTAAATATTGTATTCATGTACATATGTTCTGTGTCTTTACACACATGTATCTATGTAAATACAAAAATTTATTCAGTTTATTGCACACAGGTTTTGTACAGTATAAATAATTATATAATTGGAGTTAAAAAATTAAGTTTACTCTTCTACCTAATGTTTAAAATACTCACTATGCCCATAAGGGGAATGTTTGCATAAACATTTAATATAGTCATATCATGTAAACAGTCTTGCAAGGAAAAAGGCTATCATTTAACAATCATGGTTTTGAAAATTCAAACCAAGGAAAATATGGGTACACACACAATTAAATCATGAAAAATTGAGTTACAAAATTAAAATACAGGGAGACCTTTAACATCAAAGTTGTTTGGTTTTAGCTAACATTTACTCCCAAATATAGGAAATAGCCTGACTGCATTGCAGAATTGATGACATGTTTGTCTTACCTTGTGCCCTCCTGTTTCCTAAAAGTCTTTGTCTTATCATATTGTGACCTTTATAATAGCTTTACAGTGGATCAATCAGGCCAAGACATAACTGTAATACAAAGAAGTATTCATTATTTTATATTGGCTTAAACTAATAGACATGACAAGTAAAACACGGGTGATTGATTTACTGACCTTTAAAGTGTTTTATATGTAAAGTGCATAAGTTCCAGCCATACGAGATATTTAATGTTAAAAATGAATTTTAATGTTTGACTATATTTGTTCTGTGATGCCAGTGGAACTTATATTTCATGACAGCAAGATCTACTGTTTTATCTTTGTGCAATGACTCTTTTAATGAACTTTCTGATACTTTTCCAGCTCTTTAGAGTATATCTTAAATATCCAAAGAATAAAATCCCTTTTAAGAGCTATTATCTTCATATGACTGTACTCTATTGGAATTAAGCCAAAATGAAGTTCAGGAATTTTTCAGAGGCTAACTTTCCGAACAGCTACATAAATTACCAATGTATCTATGGGACTGAATATAAAGGAATATCATTAAAAATTGTGTGGAAAATAAAAAAAATAGGTGAAAAATTAATGTTTTCCTGTTTGACAAAAACCAGAACCCATTTCATAAAGAAACTAATGATCTAAATAACCTAAAGACTTTCTTGAATTTTTATGCATTTGTTCACTATGGATAATAAATTTTGGGTTCCCGCTCACAACATTTTAATAGGAGATTTAGCTAAGACCTTTCTAGAGATCACTATTGTTTGAAGTATGTAAAACTCAGGAGACAAATTTTGAGATGAGAAACAAGGGATTTGATTTTGAATTAAAATAGAAATGTACTGGCTTTCCAAAAATCAAACATTTTAAACGGTGTCCTTTAAGATGTTCTCAAGTTCAGGCATCTCTTTTATAAGTATCTTCTGTTTGAAGATAATCAGTCCTAGCAATGACAGCTTAAATTTATGGTGAATGGGGTGTAGGGCTGGATGATCCTGGGCCCCTTCTGGCTCTGAGTGGCCTGCTAGACTGTGAGTGATCTAGGTTGGTGTTACGCTATGGGATGTGCTCTCGGTCTCTGCACGGGTGTTAGATGGTGAGTTGGACTAGATGATCCTTGTGGGTCCCTTCCAACTCATAATATTCTGTGATTCTGTGATTCTGTGAACTGTTAAACCCTCTATTTCAAGTCTATGTTTCTATGTTCTTTGCATGTACTTGTTTTACTCCATTCTATATTGTATAATCGTAGCTTTCATGATCTGTAGTCCTTCGGAAAGTCTGTACTTAGACAAAAAGCTAACTGCATTGATTCCACTTAAAGACCAGACTTCCTCTTCTTTGTAATATTAAAATTTTTAGCTGCAGTTCTATGGATCCTAGCCTTGCATTTCTGTCCTTAAGATATTTTTTATTATTTTTAGTTGAATAAATTTTAAGTAATGGAATCTATTTTAAGTAATAGAAGAATGCATTAATTATTTATTAAGAATGTTACTACCAGGTAGCTTTGGAGAATAATATTTCTGTGGAAAACTTGGACAATAACCTCAACTACATAATTTTAAGGATGTCATGTGAGAATTACCTATTTACTATATCAGAAAGATGAGTTACATTTTCTGTAACAAGACTAAGAACATCTTCCTCAATTTCAAGGTCAATAAGTAGGATAGATTTTTCAGAAGAAAACCTACTACTTATATTTGAAACAGTTTTATTTGTAACTTTAAAAGTCAGCATGAACTAATTGTGTCATTTATAACAATCAAAAGATTGGAAATGAATACTGAATTTCTTGAAAATCTTTCATCTCTCCTTCCTTAAAACATTAACTACAATAAATAAATAAACAAAGTATCTATATCTAAGCAATCACAGAAAAAGCTAATATGGAAGTTCATCTCTGTGTTATCCATATTTGAGTTAAAAAAATTTAAGTAAAATTAATTAATAATTCCAGAAAGAAATAAGGACAGAATAATGCAATAGTTGAATGGAATGCTTCACACAGTCATGTAAAAGTCTGACATTGATCTGATTAAAAAGGGGGCAAAAAATTTAGTACTTGACTATACCTGTGCTCATCATGATAGGCTCCCTTCACAGTCAATGCAGTAAAATAAACACTTCCAGGCATGACTCATTTAATCTCAAATGAGATGTCTAAAATCAGTCAGATTGGCTGTGCCCTGAAATTTTCCTGCTAATCAGAAAGGGCACACACAGAGACTGCGTTAGTTGTCTGTGTCTACAATGTGGATGGTCAAATAAAACTCATCAAATTTCTGAAGTAGATTTGCCTTGTTTTCCATGTATGTAGTCAGATCCTATTTTCAAGATTCTTTTAATAGAAGTAGCAAGATGGAATTAATTCCATCTTGGAGTATCCCTCGAATATCGTGGGGTGTCAGTTCCAGAAAGATGTCACGATAAGTGAAATCCACAAAATAGCAATCCATATACAGTGAACCCTCAAAATTCACAAGGGGATGGGTCCAGTCAGGCCACAAGTAATGAAGTCCATAAAGATACCAGACCATGAATATTCAATTAGGTCCCACCTGTAGCCACGCCCCCTCCACTAATGAGCTCTAGAGGGCAGTCCTGGAAGCTCTGTGCACTCTGTAGCACTTACGGAAAGTGAAGTAAGTGCCTTTTGCCCCTTCTCAGCAGGGGAATCCCAGGGAATCAGAGGGGACTCCGTGTGGCTGCGCTACCCCCATGGCAAATCATGACCTTCCACTACTGCAGTGGTGTTGGTGACACTGGGCTTCCAACTGACCACGGGGCTCTGCCAAGACTCTGTGAGGCGGTGGCAGGCTGAGGACCCACCGTGGGGCTGTGCGTCCCTCCGAGTGGAATGCAGGGAGCTCATAGACTGTTTTCACATTGTATGAGGCAGATGGGGGAATTGGCAAAAAAGGCAAATTGTGTTTGAACCTGAGGGGTGCAGGGTTTGAGGGGCTCAGGGGGGAATCTGGCTATTCATTTCCCCTCCCTGCCCCTCACAAGTGGTGGAAGCTTGAGCTGTGGGCTGTGCTGGGGAGGAGACACGTCCTGCATCGGGAACTCGACTGGGCTACGCCTTGCCAGCCCTGGCCCCACCATTCCCAGGATGGTGCAGGCATGAGCAGCAGCTGCTGTAGGCACACTGCAGCCTGTGTTAGGGTTACCACTGGTTAGGTAGGGCTACAGAGCTGGCGCCACCACTGGCAGTGTACACAGCTGGCAGCTGTGCTGCCTCGGGAACAAAACTGGGCTGTTCTATCTCCAGGGGAAGCAAGCACTTGCTTCTAATCAGTGCCTACACAAAAACTTCCACTCCCCTTAGTTTAACTGTGTGATATGGTGTTTTTTACTGTGTGTTGAAGTTTTGAACACAGCTACAGCCACGCTCCCTGGGAAGCAGCCTTTGAAACTCCACTTTAAACAAGGCACTGGCAGCAGGGTAACAGCAGAGCAGAGCACAGCCTCCACATATCTCGCTGTACTAGTCACATGTTCCAGTCCCTGTTTGTTTGGTTGCCTGACTGTGTTGTTTGGGGGTTTCTGGGGAGTTGTTTTGTTTGGTTTTTTTTCCCTTCCTGTGCTACATAGTAGTGCCACCCAGCCTACGTGGGCAGCCATGCTGCGTCTTCCCATTTGGGGACCCTGCCGTGGCCCCAGCCACACTGGCTGCCCCTTTTCAGGGCCTGATGTTTCCCTATCCCAGTTGACAGGCACGCTGAGAAAGTCTCCAGTGCAGCCAGGAGCTAGGGCTCTTCAGGACACATGGGCTGTGATGTAAGCGGACTGTGACATGACAAACTGGAGGGGAGCTTTTAACCCCATACTCTCCAGGTTTTCTCTGCAGCTCCACTGGCAAGGAAAACACAATGTGTGAAGCACACATAAAAGACAAATACCCCTGACCCCCCAGCAACCACCCTGCGGTGCTCGGGAGGCTGCACCATATCTGCTCCACCACTGCCTGGCATTGCTGTGCCTCCATCCTCACTGCCTGAGCAGGAGGAGTGCGATGCTACACAACTCACTTTGTTTTTCTTTTGCTTCACTGCACAGTGGGCAGTGGCGGCGACTGAGTGGCCCACCGACTGTGCAGCTTTGCGGGGGAGATCACCACCAGCCCTTGTTGCCTCTGGACAGAGGGGGAGAGTTCCTCCCACAATACCAGCCTCTCCTCATCCCCAGGAATGGTGCTCACCTGCTGAAACAGAGCTCCAGCTCGTGCCGCGCTCCCTGGGAAGCAGTCTTTCCAAGAGCTGCCACAGCCCCCACATTTAAGTTCGAGATGGTTTAAACCTGCCACCCCCTGCCATCCCCCCTGTGACCAGAAGGGTCATCCGTCCCTAATCCACAGTGATGATGGAGCTCCCTCCTCCCCTTAAATGGTGGAAAAAGATAGCTCTTAGGGACTGCAAGGGGCAGGAAGCGTCACTGTTGGTCCACGGATGGGCCAGATGGAATGTATCCTTGCTGGTCGGCAGCTGCCCACTCCAGCTTGGCTTGGCTTGGTGGAGCAGGCAGACTTCTGCCTGCCATGGCTCAGCATGAGCCACCTTCTCCGACTTAGCTCAGTGGCGCGGGCAAACAACTGCCCACACTGCCTTGCCTTGGCGTGAGCAGGTGCCCACCTGCTGGCCCTAGGGGATGAAGGGAAGGTGCCTCTCACTCCTGTGCATGGACACAGACAATGGCAGCCCCATCCCACAGCCCAGCAGAGAACAATGCCAGCCACACAAAAACATGTTTACATTAAACACATCCAAGAAGGGCCGAGCTGGGCCATGCAGCGCATGGCTGCCTCTCCTCGCTGCCCCAGTTGCTCCCAGGCAGAGCCAATTTACATATTCATGAGGTCATTACATATTCATGAGCTGACTGTGTTCGCAAGGCTATCTGCACACATGCGTGGATGCACAACTTGCAGAAAAATAAACCACAGTTAACTGAATACGCGAATATGCAGATGGCAAATATGCAGGGGCTCACTGGTCAAACCTCAAATTTCACAAGGATTCAGGTCTCCGTAAGTCCTGTGAAACCTGTTTTCCACAAAGATAGGCAGCTCATGACTATGCAAATAAGCCGCACCCTTTGCCCCAGCCCTCGTAACCCCAGAGCATTCCCAGGACTGCTGCACACCCTGTGTCAGCTCAGGAGAGCTAAGGGAATAGCTTATGCCCCTTCCCAGCTGGAGAGTTCCAGGATTCCTGGATTTTGCCATCACCACCACTGTTCCAAGACCAGAAACCCCACGTGAGTTGGCGCTGCCAGGACCCTCAGAGCTGGTGACCATCCTTCCAGCAGAGCCAAGTGGGGCTGAGCTTCCCACAAGTGTTTATTCCCTGGGGCTTATCGAGGTTGTTGGTTGGTGGTTGGGTGTGTGTGTGTGTTTAAATTCAACTCAACTTTGTTTAAACACTTGCCACTGGAACTGGGGAACAAAAAAGGGCACCCAGGGGATCTGATCTAGCCCACTCTCATGGGCAGCCAAGATGTTGTAAGACCTCGATGGCAACAATGTGCTGGTACACAGGGGCGGTGCCCGAGCCACCAGAAGAGCACTGCCTTCCCTGGTGCAACCCTGCTAGGAAAGGGTGAGGTTACAGCAGGCTGTGCTTTGTGGCGCCACCGGGACAGGACAAGATGGCTCAGCACAGACTCACCTGGCCCTGCAGCCCTTCCACAGAACTTGACCAGGTGGGCAGGGGACGGGGTTGCCAGGAGTGGTGTTGTTCCAGTGACTCTATTTATACAGCACAGTTCGTCCTGGTCCTGGGGTCCATGCCACCAGAAGAAAAGTGAAGAAAAAGAAACCCTCTTGCCTGCTTCAAAATTGAGAGGTCTTGAGCCCAGTCATTCAGAGCAAACCCCAGCCAAACACAGCCCACCCAGCTCCTCTAACGCTCATGAAGAGGCATGGGAGAGGGGATGGACATTACCACAGGGGGATCTGAGCCCCATGAACCCCAAATCAACCTGTTCTCACTTCCCACTGGGGCTCGGGTGCATAAAGGGTGCCTGAGAGATCCAACCTAGCCCACTCTCATGGCCAATTGCGGGGGTTACAAGCCCCTGACAACAACAATGCACTGGGAGATGGGGATGATGCCCGAGCCACCAGTGGAGCACTGGCTTCCGTGGCATGTCCAGGGCGTGCTGAACAGTAGTGGGCATCTGGTACCCTTGAGGGTGAGACGGCTTGCTCATTCCATGCTTGGCACTTGCTGCTGTGCTCTGCTTGAGCCACCATGCTCTGGTTTAAAAAAAATATTTAAACCCGGGAATCCCTGCAACTCGTGCTCGCAGCACAACCTGGGAACCAGGTTCTGCCCTTGTTTTATCAGCCTGGGAGATTGCCACCAGGAGCTGAGCTGAGGGAGGGAGCTCCAATGCCTCCTTGCTCACAAGTGACACCAGGCACTGCACCCGCCCACAACCAGGATCCAAGAGGGTGACGGGTGCTGTTCCTGGCCCCGGCAGTGGTGGCAGGCACCACTCCTGGCTTCAGCACAGTGGCAAAGGGGGGCAGCAGCTACCATTTCTGAGCACAGAGAACAAACTCTGAGCGGTCCCCATGTATGCGAGAGGTGCCATCCCTCCACCTTGCAGGGCGTGGCTGTTCCGCCCCATGGGGAGTATCAGTGTCACCCCTTGGTGCGGCAGAGGGACTGCACATGCGCATACACTAAAATGCCACAAAGAATGGGGCCATCTTCGCAGAAAAAAAAAATGCAGTAACCTGAACCTCTGAGATAAGAACTGATACTGATTTCAGCAGATACTATTGTAAACTACATTTAAGAACACTTGGTGTGCTACATTTTCTAAAAAATTGAGTTCTTTCATTAACTGGTTGGAGATATTTGTCTTTGTTTTTTTTCTCCTCTGCTCTTAGCAAGGCATTCTTTTTCTCTAGAAGTTATCACTATGATATATGAGCGTACTAGAACAATAAGGAATCATTGATTTGCAACATATTGTGGATATCAAAATCTTCAAATCTTTATTTTTAAAACCAAAGTTATTATCAACATGACTGAAATCTTCAGTCTGAAACAGAGTGTATACAAAGCAATCCTTTAAAAATTCAGGACACAAAGCACAAAGACAAGCTATAAAAATATTACTTTAATTCAAAATCTGGCTTAACTTCAGATATTTGAGAATTTCCTTGTATTACTTGGTGGAGGGGGGAAACAAGAAATCCTAAGTGTTGCTTTGTTCATCTTTAAACTTTACCATTTTTTTTAGCGTAGTTGTCAGAGTGAATACCAAGTGGGCTAGTTTCAGTCCTGTAAACATTGTTTTATAGAACTAATTATGACTGCTTAGAAAATCTTGTGGCTTCCAGCTGCTGTTGATGAAATCTGCAGGCTTATTTAATTCACACTTGCCATGTTTGCCAGCCCCAAGCCTAAGATCTCTATAAATGTCCACAAATCAAGCTGCATAGGAGACAGTCTGTTTTACCTAAAGGTTACCATCTAGAGTCAGGCACCTAGTCTTGGTTGTCAACAGGAAGAAAATTTAACTATGCAAACTGCTCACAGTTAAAATCTTGTTTATGACCAAGGAGGAATCACCTTATATACACAATCAATAATTTGTACTTAGTGTAATTGAAACTTTAACAGTTTAATCCAAGAATCATTATTAGTTCAGATCCAAATGTAGAAAACACCAATAGCTCTATAGAGAAAACATCTCAATAAATGCCTGTGGTCTATAGTTGTGTGATCTTCCTTGTAAGCTTGTATGCTGTCTCTTGTCATCCCATTTTTGTGTATCTCTAGCCTGCATCTTGTGTCCCCACTTCTTAAGGCCTGTGCTCTATACCAATGACCTCTTTCTCTAAGCTGTCATTAACTTATAATTATAAAATGCTGGTGATATTGTTCATAAATTAATCAAAAGCAAACCAAATTATTTAGTTAATTAGAAAAAATACGGTCACAATTAAACCAAGTGAAACAAATCTGCAGGCAGGCCAATGAAGGATCAGAGAGAGCAGACAAACCTGAAAAACCGGAGTATTGGGACTTTGTACAAAACATGTGCCCTCTTCAGTGTCAATATCATATTTCAAGCCACAGGTTATCAAAACTTATTGCTATTCAGGTGCAAATCAACATCCTGCCTTCCTTCAGCTCTCAATTTTAGAGGCCCTAGGGTGTCTGAAAATGGAGATTTGGAAGTCAATTGATGACAGATATGGCACAACCTTCATAAGATCCATGTTCTGGAGAGGCAGCTGGAGACCAGGGAGAGCTGCACTATGGCAGCTAGGATGGCACATAGAGCTTATGTTAAGCTTATGTACATGATCAATGAAAAGAGAAAGCTCTTCAAGATGGCAATTAATTCCAACCATAGACACATTTAATGTGAGGAAGTGACTTGCAACAGTATGTTCTCATGGTTACAGTAGGCAAATACACAGCTACCTTAGACTAAATTTCATATGACAAAATTAAAAAGGAATAAATACTCCTTCTTGCTACAATAGTAGCAAACATTGCTGAGTCGGCCTTGATTATGTATTTGCTCCATCACTATTCCAACACTTCAGAGTAAGAGATTGGTCTGTTCTAGATCTGTGATCTGTTCCAGAAATAGCCTTTATTTTTGTTGAGTACTGTCTGTATAAACATACTAACTATAACCCTCACTTGTTTACATATTTCTTTTAAATATAAACCAAAAGTGTGAAATGCAGAATTTAACTGTCACACATCTTAATTATTTTTCCTTGTTCATGCTTTGTGAAACAACTGCTCCAGTCTTAATTCCCTTTTGTTCCATACTTCAAAGATCTTCTCTCTTAGAAAATAAAACAAGTTTTTAAACAGGTGGGATAGTTAAACCAAAGCAAACTGTATGAGTTACAGATAATGACATTCAAAGAATATTATCTATAATCATTCCTATATGGTTCATCAGGGAATATATATGGAGAGGAACTGATTTAATAAGGAAGATATTCTTCAGCTAGTATAGTTAGTCTAACTGAATTAATCGTAGGTTGTTCTGAGTTCAGGAGTACTAGTCTAGAGAGCACTGTAAGAGTCGGCTGGAAGAGGAATATTGTCTCAACATTGTCATCAGGGACTTGGACAATATAGCTACCCCGAAAATCGGCCTAGGGGCCCGGCCCAGCATCCTAGCCTCGCGTCCTGGCCCTGTGCAGTGCGGGCAGACTGTGACAGCAGAGTGAACATGTCCCACTGACACGCTGCTGCCAGCCCCACTTTCCTAGGGCAGTTCCCTTCCCCGCCCGTAGCCAGGGAAACAGTAACACAGACACATGCACATAAGCACTGCCCGCTCGCAGCTCGCAGGCACTCTGCACACATAGGCATGTGAGTGACACTCAGGGACCTGCATTAATTAAGCATAGGCAGGTGGAGGACTTACCCCCATCTAGTGCCTCACACCACACAGGGCCCTACTCTGTCTTCTACAGTGGCCTCCTTGTGCTACAGCCCTCAGCAAGCCACAGAAACTGCACGTCCTCCCCATAGGGCCAGCCCAGTCCTGCCCCAGAGGACTGGCACCGCCCCTAGGTGAGGCAAAGGCACTGCGCATGCATCAGCTGGGGAACCTCTCAAATGCCTGAAACCGAACAGCAAGAAATTTTCCTCGCAAATATGCATTGTTGTAATGGAGGGATTGCAACGCAGTGGGGATATAGTGTACCCCAAAAACTTAGACTAAGATCTTGACAAGAGTTTGCAGTAGCCTACCTGTCTGAGATGTAGTGGTTGCCAGGTGCTGCTCCCTGGACTGTGACTGGAATGCGGTTCTTATGGAAACCAAGGTGCAGATACCCCAGAACAATGAATGGTGTGGTACCGAATGTGCTGCACCCTTCTCTGATATGGGGGGATGGAATAAACCATTCTGTACCTATTCTCCAGAATCAAGGAACCATAGCAAATCGCTGTCTAGGAAGATGGATTTGTTCATCACAGTATGAAAACACACCCACTGGCAAAAATCCACTCGCTTCTTACCTTGACCACGCCTCGGACATTCCTCCTTGGGCATGTGTGGCAGAGAAAGGTAGAGATTGGCAAAATCCATGAGACACAGGAGGGGTGAGGTGTGACAGCTAGTATAAAAGATGGCCCCCTAGCAATGAATCTTGGGGAGCTTCTCCCACCCAATGATCTGTAGGGATGCTTTGAGGACTCAGTGTGGTGGTAGTTATAAACCTTTTTTTTTCCTTTCTCTTCCCTTTACTTTCACTCTTTCATCTATTGCATTGCCGCTTTATGGGCACATAATAAAGTTTCATGGTTTAGTCAATGCTACACCCTCTCACAAAATTTTGTTTTGCACTCTGAGATCCTGCAAACAAACCGTGATGCATCCAGCCCAGCCAGGTGGACCATGACAGGCACACATCAAAGATCAGCATGCTTTTGGGGCTCCATGAAGTTTATTTTTGGGGTTATGGCTCTAGGTTTGTTGATAACTGTCTTTTAGCTCTACTGAGGATGAATTCTTGTTGCTCTAAAGTAGATTTTGTGTCAATTTTTCAAATTGTTGTTATGGGGTCACAAATTGTCATCGTCAGGGACACATATAAATTTAAAAATGAAAAGACATCTGATAACAGCAAGCTGTATTTTGAGTGCCTTAAAGATTCTCACTGCAACAGTTAGCTGTGTTTGATATAATCAGCCAATTGGCTCATTGCTGTCTTGCACCACCTTTTGTGACTTTATACTCTGAAGGGAGTCTGAGAGATTTACCTTATGGAAATTTTATCTTAAAGAGTCTTTCTCCTCTGAGGATCTGGTATTATATCCTGATATTGGTAACATATCCAGAAAATGAATTAATGTTCCCTGATTCATGAAACATCTCACACTTATCCTTAGTTTTATTTACTTGATACCTAAAATAATCACTTCTATATATCATATATATATACATATATAATTCTTTCCTGTTTAGCACTGGATCCAGTACACCTAACTCTTGCCTAATACAGGGCTTATGTACAGAAAATAATTTATGCCCCTAGTAAAATCTAAACTAGTAGATATACTTCTTTTAGGATTTTCTGACATTGGTTCTTCAGTTTAGAAGGAATTTCCCACGTTGTCTTGAAAGTTTCCTGAGAATCTAACTTCAGATACTCATAAGCCATATCACGTAGAGAAAGGCGCAGGAATAATGATTTACATACTTACCTAGCAGTAGATATTTCTCAGGAAGTCAGAGAAACTGATTGTACATCTGCTTTAATGTAAAGGAACCTAAAGACACTTTTTTCATATTCAAAGAAACTACCACAACCACCTTACAATAATATAACCATGGTGACAACATGGAATTCAATCTGGAAACCATAGAGATCATAGAATATTCTGAGTTGGAAGGGATAAACAAGGATCATCAAGTCCAACTCTTAAACAGCACCACTGCCTCTCTGGCAGGAATTGAACCCCAGTCCCCCAGGTGCCAGCCAGGGACACTCACCATTATACTAAAGTGGACAATTGTGAAGCTGAGAAGGCAAAAGTTCAAATACAGAACAAATATTGGTATACCAACTGATTGGAAAGGGGAGATTTTTTTTAATCTACTTTTTTCAGTTCTAGTGAGGGATTGATTTTGTTTGTTTACTTGTTTCATTTAGGAATATGCTAATATTTACCATGTATGAAAATAAAATAGGTAAATGACACTTAGAGGAAGTAGATATGGTATTTCTTTGAGCCTGAGGTAAGCATGATATTGGCTACAGAAGTAGAAGGTGGTCTATTCAGGAGACTGATGACAAAATTTCCCTCCTTTTCATCTTCCATGTCTTCTTCTTTCACTATGAATTTGGATTCCATATAACACAACCCTTCTTTCTGTCATATTTCAGAAAAGGATAAAGATATTTCAAATAAAAAAGTCAAGAAATTATATATAGCAATTAAAAATGTACTGTTTGGATTATTTTTTTTTTTAATTACAGTCGGGTCTCCTATATCATGGCCACGAGGGCTTATTTGGGTCCCACGCAGCCCACCTTCCACGTTGAATGGCAGCTCATTAATATGCAAATCTCCCCCGCACCCTTACACGCCTGTTGGTGCTGTTTGGGCACTGCCCTGCTGTGTGTCGGTGTTTGTGTTGGTGTTTCCCAGCATCCACGGGCACCCCAAGGCTGGAAAAATCCCTGACAGTTTAAATCCTTAATAACTGCATGAAGCCTCCTCACTTGGAGTGGGGCAGACCCCGGCTGTGCCCAGAACGGACCCGCCACCGCTGTACCCGCCCCGTCCAGGCCGGGAGCCAGGGAGTTGCCACTGCTGTGCCTGCCCTGCCCGGGCTGGGAGCTGGGGAGCTGCTGCCACCAGCTGGGCTGGGAGCCGCAGAGCCGCTGCACCTGCTCCGTCGGGAGTAGAGCTGCGGCGGCAGCTGTGCGGGTCAAGTTGCATATTCATGCTGCCTAATTGAATATGCATGCATGCCAGGTCGCGCATGTGCAGTTGCGAAAAGGGGCCTCGTTCATCACTCAAAAATCATATCGCTAAGATCTGAAGCCGCAGTATGGGGGGCGCGAAGTAGAGGAGGGCCAACTCTATATACAAGTTTCTGGAGTGCCTCCTTTTGTGATGTATTTTTTGGCTAAATTGTCTACTATAAAAAAGGACATCAGATTTTCATGAAAGAGTAACATTGAGACTGATACAAATAATTTTCTTAAATATCACAGGACAGTGGGGGTGGAATAACTGTGATGAGCAAAACTTTCTGAATAAAAATTTTGAAATCATTTGGTTGATTTGTTGGTTTGGAGGTTTTTCATAATTGCACATGGTAAGACAAAGCATGATCTATGATAAATAATATTTAGATAATAAATAAAAAATATTCAGATAATAAGTAAAAAAGCCAAAACCACTGTTAACTTCATGCAACACAAAACTATATTTGCTGAAAAAATTGAGATTTTCATCAAATCAGATGTGGATATTACTCAAACACTTACAAAAAAAAATTAATTGAAAACCAATTCCTGAATATAATGTGAGATCTATTTCAGAAGCAAAGCATAAACTCAAACAGAAAATTAAATATCAAGAAGTTAAATTCTCAGGCAGATGTTTATGTTTTGAGGCTACCTACCTCTGTACGAGTTAGAGAGAAAGAAATCATTCCTCCTTAAGTTTCACCATACATGGAACATTTTTTCTGCTTACCATCATTAGATTGCGGAAAATTTCTCTTCAAATTCAGCTGTGTTAAAAAAATGTTCCATAGCAAAAGTCATGATCCTATTCCAGTTCACAGGTAGACACGTTATTCTGAGTTCGAAGAGACCCACAGGATCATCTAGTCCAAACCCCAAGTGAGTGCCCACCCACGGATCTGGCCCACAAGACTCCCTAGGCAGACCATTCCAGTGAGCGAACACTCTCGCTGTGAAAAAACTTCCTAACATTCAGTCTAAACCTCCCAGGGCATAACATAAGGCCATGTCCTATTATTCTGGTGTCGTCAGCCTGAGAGAAGAGATTCACAACCACCCAACTGCAACCTCCCCTCAGATAGTTGTAAACAGCAATTAGGTCTCTGAGTCTCCTCTTCTGCAGGCTGAACAACCCCTGTAGCTGCTCCCCATAGGGCTTGCCCTCCAGTCCTTTCACCATCCTTGTCTCCCTTCTCTGGGCCCTCTCAAGCAGCTCAACATCCTTCTTAAACTGGGGAGACCAGAACTACACAAAGTACTCAAGATGTGGTCTGACCAGCGCAGAGTACAGGGGAAGGATAACTTCCCTAGTCCGACTGACCACACTGTTCCTGATCCAGGCCAGGATACCATTAGCCCTCTTAGCGACCTGGGCACACTGCTGGCTCATATTAAGTTTTCTGTCAATCATAACTCCTAAATCCCTCTCCACTTCACTACTCTCCAGCGACTCATCCCCCAGATGATAACCATGCATGGGGTTGTTATGTCCAAAGTTAAGAACCCAGCACTAAGACTTGTTAAAACTCATATTATTAGAATTTACCCATTTCTCTAGCCTGTCAAGGTCCCTCTGAAGGACCCCTCTACCCTCTGGCAGTTTGACATTTGCCCCCAGCTTGGTATCATCTGCAAACTTCATAAAGGTGGTCTCAATTCCCCTCTCTGTATCATCAAAAAAGATATTAAACAGTGTCATGCCATGTACTGATGCCTGTGGGACTCCATGAGTGACTGGCTGCCAGCTGGATGTGGCACCATTCACCAACACTCTCTGAGCTCGTCCATCCAAACAGTTCCTAATCCAACATAAAATGCTTCTATCCAGGCCATGCTCTAAGAGTTTCTCCTGAAGCTTATTATGGCAAACTGTGTCAAAGGCTTTGCTAAGGTCCAAAAACACAACATCCACGGCCTTTTTATTGTCAGTCAGGTGAGTCACCATATCATTAAAGGAAATCAGGTTGGCCAGGCATGACCTGCCTCTCCTAAATCCATACTGACTATCCTAATATTATTGTCATTTTGCAATTGCTGTGTTATAGCACACTGTTCCATGACGTTGACTGGGTCTGAGGTCAGGCTGACAGATCTGTAATTGCTTGGATCATCTTTCC
>WEKX01016157.1:345867-369531 GCA_013390025.1 Pitta sordida | reverse complement strand
GTCCAAAGTGAAGAACCCGACACTTGAACTGTTAGAATCTGCCCATTTCTCTCGCCTATCAAGGTCCCTCTGAAGGGTCCTTCTACCCTTTGGCAGTTCAACATTTGCCCTCAACTTGGTATCATCTGCAAACTTGCTAATGGTGGACTCAATTCCCCCATCCATATCCTCAATAAAGATATTAAACAGTGCCAGGCCAAGCACTGATCCCTGTGGGACTCCCTGTGGGACCAGTCGCCAGCTGGATGTGGCACCGTTTACCAACCCTCTCTGAGTGCATCCATCCAACCAATTCCTAATCCAGCACAGAATGCTCCTATCCAATCCATGCTCTGAGAGTTTCTTCTGAAGCTTACCATGGGAAACCGTGTCAAAGGCTTTGCTAAGATCCAAGTACACAACATCCACAGCCTTTCTATCCTCAATCAGGTGAGTCATCAGTTCATTGTCTGCTGCAAACAAGGCTTAGATATTCTGCATATAAAATCCAATTAATAAATACTTTTAAATGTATGTGCTTTAAGCTACTACATGTCAAAAGCAGTAAATCACGTCCTTATATATTCTGCATTTATTAAACATATAGGTCTGGGTTAGCACACATTGAAAACACTAATTGTAGAAGCAACTAGATGTACTGAAGCAGCACTTGCATTTATTCCTCTTACTCATCAGCCCATCAACCTCATCAACCCTGTGTTGGTAAGAACCATGTCATAGAGCAATGAAACCAGAGAAATATTTTAGTGTAGGCTTCCTCCTGAAAGTTCCCAGCACACTCACTTATGAAGACGTATCATCAAGACTCAATTACATTCTGCGCAAAGTTAAAAATATCCAAGAGAATAAAAAGGAAACAGCCTGATTATTTATTATATTTACCATAAAGTTGCTCTCACTCACCTGACAAAACAGCAGTAAGAGAAAAGAGAGCCAGTGTAGAGTCAGATATCTGGTTTTTTTCGTCTTTGTGCAATCCATCCTGAAGTATGAATGACTTCGTGCTGCTTGTGTGATTTGTCAGCTGTCCTTGCAACCCTCCCGCATGTGTGGAAGGCAAGAACAGGTTTGGGAAGGCTGTACCCACTACACAATGTGCAGATCACAGATCACACAAAGTTCCTTCCTGGACCCATGCTCTTGCTTGGCTTTGCTCTTTGACATCCTGGGTTCTGCATGTACCAGGATCAGGCTTTGTGGGGTAATATGGCTCTGAACCTGACAGAATTAGACCCTGAAAGATATAAAAGGCATGAACAGTTGCTGTACATATTTTAACTCACCCGCATAAAAATAGATCACTGCACTTTCCAAAGCAAGTAGTTAATCTTCATAAGCATAACCTATATTTTCTCAACGAGAAGAGGAAGAAAGAATGCACTCTGTGAGTTCATTATCTGACATATTTTCCTAAACTGACTGATTGCATTAGTAAGGCATAAGAAGACACATATATTAAAAATCCTGCATTTAAATCTCACTTTGTTTGATCTACCACAAACTGACAAATCCAGAAATTTCAAAGTTACAGATGATATTTTATTCCAGGAAAGGAATAGGAATCTAAGACACAGACTAAGGACAGTAGAAGTGATTCTAGATGAAATTCTTAACCTATGTGACACTAAATAAGACGATTAACATTACAATCTGGAAATATGAAGGCTGATACTCCTTCTTTTTTTTCTGAATCTGTTTCCTTAGGGCTTGACAGTGACACTCAGATACACGTCTCAATAGAGGGTAACATTTAGCTATGCCCCATTAGGAAGGAATCTTGGGAGCAATTCACAAGTTCCGTTTTTGTCTTGCTCAGAGGGCAAAGCATTTCACTGCATGACTGAAAAATATTCTTGTTTATTCCTTTTTTCTCCACTTTGACTTCTCCACTCCAATCATGTCAAATGTTAGACAGAGTTAAGCACTCCAGAGGAATGTTCATTCCCCTTTATAACACAGAGGAACTTCTGAGAGGGATCTCAAGATACTCTTTATAGATAGCTAGAATCAGAAAAAAACGACTTTCTGTTTCTACTATGAAAATAAAACAAATAAATACCCTTCTATATGACCATACTAGACTAGGTACTGTAGCCCATACCTGAGCCACTATTGTAAACCAGAGAAATAGTAGTTCTAGCAAATAAAAACATCAAATTGCTTTTATAAAACTACATATCCAATCTCCTACATGGTGAAGGCATGCCTGATCACACGGAAAATAAAAACGGCACATGATGCCAGTAGTAGCTTAGCTGAAAAAGATATTATCAGAGCAAAATAGCTAGATTATACTGAAGAGTCAGCTCTTTCCCTACTGACTTGACTTCACAAATGTTTATGAGCCCTGTACAGTGGGACCAGATTACCTGTAATTCTCATTTTTCTCTGGCCATATACTATACAAGACATTACAAGAGAGGGGGAATTTGTGCAAAATGCATATCAAACTCAAACAAGGCACTTTCCCACATACTCATCTAATTTTGTGATCTTTAGATTTAATGTCATATATTAACTCACATTCGATTCTTTGGTTAAAGCAAGAGACTTAACCTTCACATTTGGTATTTATAAAGGAGAACAAAGTAAGGTTCCCCTCTCCCAGATTTTTATTCAAGCACACATACTCATACAGATGAAACTGCTTCCCCTGAAGTTAGCGAGGGTAGTCTCAGGTAATACTTTGTAGAATGAGAAGAGATGCTAAAATAACACAAAAATGGGTGTGCATAAATCAAATTCTTTTCCATGAGTCATGGAGCATTGTTCAGGGTCCCAATAAGAAAAACACACCTAGTGCATGCCAAGAAAAACTAATGATTCAACAACTCTTTTTCCAAAGACAGTAAATGGCCCGCTTGAGCTCCTAGCAAACCTGTGCTGGGGGAAAAGAGGAATGGAGGTTTCCAAGTGAGCTATGAAATTATAAAACTTATGACCTGGAGGCCACAGTTCCTGAGTCAAGAGTCTAAAGCACATCTACTGCTTTGACATTACATGTCCCAATACCATGGAAACTGCTCACAACCACTAAGAATATAAGGGGTTTCCATGCCAGCTCCTGTTAGGTAATGAAGTCTCGCTACATCTTATAGTTCTTAGCCAATAAAAGTAATAGTAGAATTTCACTTATTTCCCCTACGCATCAGCAGACTTTTACAATTTTACATCTCTGGAATGTGTGCATTATTAGATCCACCTATGTACCTGTCACTGTGGTGTTCAAGTGTTGTTCATCTTGAACCATTGCACACTATCTAAAACTCCCAATATCCAGCTCTAATTCTGCAGTTTCAGTCCATTATTAATTGTGCCATATGCTTCAAAATTAGCCAGTGAAGCTTTCTTGGCTTTGCTCCCACTCCTTCCCATATTTGGACAAGTTGTTTATTTTACATACAATTCAAATGTTTTTCTCAAAGTCCTGGGAGACCTTCTGTGCTCAAGAAGTAAAATTCATCATAATAGGTCTTTTTTCTCTTCTTTAGACATTAGACTTTTAATAGTTTTGTGACCATTTAAGTTTCATTTACACATCCACCAAGGACATACATTGCATGGACCTTTCTTGATCCAGGTAATAATATGTATTACCTGCACTGTGGATCAGGTATGCTTTAAGATCTGACTTACATTATTCCAAACTCATCTTCCTTGAAGTCAATAGGAACTGCACAGACTGTATGGCAAAAATTTGCAACAGGGATGGGAACATCCACAAACCAGAAGCAGGTACAGAAGTTTGCCCAAGAAGTGTTTACAAGCCTCAGTTTATTGTGGATCAGCCCTATCCACCCAGGTGACAACTCCTGCCTCTGCCTGTATTCTCCAGATTTTGCTTCTCCTACTCCTCCTAAAACAGCTGTTTACTCCACAGATTGTCACAACCATTCAGCCTTGCAGACATAGGCAGCAGCTTTTCAAATTTCCCCAGTCTTTCCTCAGGGGTCATTTCAAAATACACCCCTGCTTCTGGTTGGTGATACTTTCCCCTGGGTTGTTAAATAATTTTGTGCAAGCTTTCATCTGCTTTACCCTTTAGCATCATTCTTTTCTGCCATATGGTAAATGTACCCTTGGCAAGACACCAGAGCAAAGTAAAGAAACCTCCTTATCCACAGAAAAGGTGATTCCGGAACACATCAGGGAAAGCTTCCTCCTAATGCCTGCACTTTAATACTGCCCTGGAGAGTTTCCTGACATTGTTGAACTCTTGTTAATGACAGCGGTCAGCAGCTGACCATTTTCCTAGCACAGATGGACTCCTAGGTATCTAGAGCCAAAAGTTATTGCTGAAACCATTCATTGGTATGTCTTCAGTTTGCAATTCATGCTCAAACTCTTGCATTCCAGCAACTTTTTCTCCATATCACTTACATCAGCTAGCACCAACATCTGGCCTAAAGTTTAAAGCGCAGGTCCAGCTGAATAAGTGCAGACTATGGCAATTTCTCTCCTACAGTGGAGTTCTGAACACTGTACTGAAATTAAAGAGTTCATCAATTTAATTCCAACACATAACATCATGCATTTGGACGTTATACCAAATTTCCTATGAACTATCAGCTGTGCTGCAACCTCCCAGGTAGGCTCTGCAGAAAGTACACAGCCAAGGATAGACTGGAAAGGGCCCTCAAAAGTCAGCTGGATGCATGGAAAGCAGGTGGGCTTGCAGGTCCCTGGGGGCGGGGCAGGCAACACTAGCTTTCTCCAAAACTGTTAGTGAACATGTTTAACTGCTGCCAGTACAGGAAAGAAACAGTCGCTCGTCCAATACTTTCTTATTTAAGATATTATTTTAAATTCTTATGGAGTGCTTTCTGCCCTGAGAAAACAAGTCAGACATCCAGCATCTCTTCTTTCAACATTAGCTGTACCAAAAACTGAGAATTAAGGAAAATGGTTCCTGGTTGAACTTGGAGGTAGCTATTAGTCCTTTAGTGACTGATCAAAGTGTGTGTTTATTTCACTTTGTTTACACAAGGTAAAAAAAGAAGGACAATCTGTTGCATTTTTTTAAGAACAACTTGATTTGGATTTGTTTTACTTATTCTGCTGTGAATAAGGAACAGTATCATTTAGCTGTGTGGCGCTATCCCAGGTTAAAACTGCCATGAAATCAAAAACAAGGACACTGTAGAATGATGGTATCACAGAACCTTTTCTTCATAGTACTGCTGAAAGTGAGGTTTAGCACAATGCTTTAAGTGGATTTCTATGCAATTTTCAACAGCAGTCTTAGAGGTTGTTTTTTTCTTCTTGCATATTATGTATGTAATTCATCTATAAGATCCAAAAATAATCTAAAACTACAATTCTGAACAAGAAACACTAATTAAAAACAAACAAAAACAGTGCTTAGATTAAGCTGTGAATCCCAGAAATCAGGATTCTCAGTTTAAGTTCCCTTGGTAACCCCTCCATTCGTTCATTCATAATGTGTGCATGGAAAAGGCAGAGATGGAGTTAAAGTTGTCATGACAACTTCGCTTTGAAATTACCTGTTTTTTATAAATTGGCTACTTTGGGCTACGTGTTGCTCAACTAAGCTCTTGACAGAAAATGAGTTCCATAGAAGCAGTTTGACAGATCAGTAACTTGGTTCGAATTTTAACAAGAGTATTTAGGCATATGTATAGCCAGAGAGAATAAAGGCAAAACATATGATGAATCCAAGCATGAGCCAAATCAGAATATTGTGTATCTTCAATCTACACAGTAATACCAGCAAGATTTCTTATTTTGCCATCACTCAACCATCCTATAGAAAAGTGATGCCTGAACAGGCAAAGATGACATATTCATCATTTGCTATCTACAGTCACTAATAGATCCATTTATTTTGTTAGGAGCATACTCAGAAACTGCCTCCTCCTGAAGGAAACAAGTTCTCAAACACTACACGAAGAATTGCAGGGGGAAACGTATATCAAATATCCTGCTTGCATAGTGTTATGTATTATTTCCTTAAATGGCTTTAACCTCTACACTTCACAGGAGAGTCTTTCACAGACTCCATTGCCTCTTACATAGAGCAGAGCTTTCGCTACAGCCAGAATCTTTGTAACTTTGCAAAGTTAAAATAAGCAAAACAGAAGACAGAAAGGCCTTTTTGTCCTGTGTTCTTGGAAGTCCTCACTGAAGAAGCAAAAAGTGCTCATTTGATTTTGTAAAAGATTTCTCTTGCAAATTATGATTTTAAGTAGTAAAGTGATCTTTAAAAAGTTATTTCCTCTAAAATACTTACAAAATAATAACTCTGAGTCAGAGAAGGGCTTAAATCCAGGACCTGTGCAGACTGAAAAGCTCAAATTGCTTTCTCATTTGACTTTTCCTATCTGCTCCTGAAAATGTCACCAAGATGTGATGATAAAAGAAACTCAGAGAAGAATTGAAAACCTATTTTTTTCCTTACACTCACATCAAAAAGATAATCTTCCGTTAGGACAGCCTTCTCCAAAATAAGGGGGTCTGCTTTATGACCAGCATTTTTATCAAGTACAAGTCATAATCCATGACAATGATTCCTGGCTACTGCACTAATTTATTTATAATATAATGAATTATAATAATTCCCCCTAAGGGGGAAATAACAACTACAACAGCACAATATTTGCAAACATCACTAAATTCTGCATCCAGTTCAGATTTTCTTGCTTCATGAAGAGAGTTTATTCTATTTAAGAAGATCCACAGCTCAAGATCTCCATCTGCTCTGCACTAGAAGTCCATGGAAGTACACTTTTTCACAACTCCCTTTTGCTACTAAGTATATGCAGAGCTCCATAGAATCAGAGTAAATCAGAGATTTCCCTGGTGCTGGTAAAAGGCTGAATCACTTCCCTCAGGGGGTCCATGTAACCTGGTTAATATATATAGCTGTTAAAAGCTGTTGAAAAGATGGTGCTAAAAAACCGCACAAGTACCATAGTGAAAAGGCTGGCTAAAATAACCAAACCATGAAAATAAAATTAAGATGAATAAAAGAAGAGCAAAAAGAAAACCAAATAAAAGCAGGGAAAAGATAAAGGGCAAGGACAAAGGCAGAGCTGATTGTCGTTTGAAATCAGCTTTCTCTTCCCCCCTTACTTTCTTGACCTCCTTCCCCCCCTTTCCATTTCCTAATTCCTCCATTCAACTTGCACAATTCTTTGGCCTCTACTGACTGCTCAGCATTACAAATCCTCATGTGGGATTTCGTGAAGTCAAGCAGGCTCAGTGAAGATCACTCGGCTCAGCTTACTCATCCAAATCCATAGAGTTACATGAGGGATGAGCTGGAACCAGTGACGTTTTCTCAGTCTACTGACATCCGGGTTTGGAGCTCTGTAACTCTAGACTGATGTTACACACTGAAGGGTTTTCTGAACACAGCAGAAGAGAAAGAAAAAATATGAGCTCCTTGGATGGTTTTCATCACAGTAGTTGTACTATATCTGCCATATATCAGAACAGTTCCCATGCTTCCTACACAAGATTCATAACAGCTCTAAAACCCCACCATACTTCACCATGGTGGAAAACAAATTTATCCATAGATGGAGAAATATATTTTTTGGATGGAAAATGGCAAGGAACACAAAGTCTTTGAGAGCAACTTAAGAAAAGAAACTAAATGATTCCTGGAAAGCCTTTTGCAATGTCTGCTTTTTTAACTGAAAAGTCTTTACAGTTGTTTATTCATGAAGCAAGAATCCTTTCCCTTTGTCTCAGTGAAAACTTCTTCCTGGGAGATACAAAACAGTTTGCACAAACGTGCTGTATTGCTTTTGAGTAGTAATAACCAACTCACATCAAGGTTGTATTTTTTTATTATTATTCATACTGCAATAATGCTGAGAGCCCCTTGCTGGCACTGGATGTCACTGTGTTGAAACTGAGTATATATGGGATAAGAGACATGGATTGATGTAACAAATCAGATGCACTGCATTTTAAATGGAAGAGGCAAGGAAAAATTAATCAGAAAATAAGACAGCAAAAGACCTCAGGAGGTCATCTCATCCACATGTGAATGCATGGCGGACTCATTTATGGGTGATAAGCTACTGCTCTTGGTTGTTTCATCTGTCTTACAGATAGAAAATTAGGAGCTTGTGTCATGCCCATGAAGCCTATTGCCTTGCTACAGCAGAAGTGGAAGTTTAACCCAAAGCTCACAAGTCCTGGTGAAAAGAGGCCATGAAAATATTTCATGTTAACTGAATTTGGGAGCGTCTAAGGAAAACCATCATAAACCTGGTATCTGTATCGGTATCTGTATCTGTTACTATGAATCAATGACTCAAAATAACAAAAATCTAGCTGCCAGTTACAATTTTTTATTTGCTCTTCTGCACTCAGGAATACCTTAAAAAAAGCACAAAATCCACAAATAGCTGTATATCCACATCTCCACATCATTTATCACACTGCATTAGATATACACTTCAATAAAACACACTCTTCTATGCCATATATAATATATGAAAGCCACACTACACAAAAATTCACAGAAGATAAAATAGTAAGATCAAAAGCGCTCTGTATCTGACAAGGACTTTTTACACACTACAATGCATCTTTTCCCATGTATTCTGTCTATTCCATGAAGCAGTATACACACGTAATATCAGACAAGCTCATCCCTTCCGTAAGTTATTGTAGATACTGAGTTTCCTGTTTCAATGCAGAAGAAAAAAATAGTTCCAAGTTACAAATACGTAATTCCTTTTTTATCACCACATCATCATTGCTTCCCTCCACTGAAGTGCTATCACCCTCTTTTGTTGGTTACTGTTTCTACCTTCAATTTCAAGTTAGTTTCATACATTGATGCAACCAAAGCAAGATTAATATGGCTTTCCTCTTGAATATAAATCTTTTGATTTGTTGCTGAATGGACTAACTGCAAGGGACAATGTTGTTTATCATACCCCTCCTGAAACCAGCCATCCAGATCTAGATATTACAGGACTTTGAATTTAGAAAGCATGAAATATGTGTTCCTGCCATAGGAATTAAATGAACGTTTATTTTACATCTGAAGTACCATTTACATTTACTTCCCATCTATGACATCTAGATAAAAGTCTCCACTAAAATAGACAGCTAACGTTGAAGATTTCCTCTGAATTAGAAACATAGAAGTTAAAAATTAATGAAATGCAGATTAGATGAAATACAAATATAATTACACTTAGTCACAAAATTAATGGAGCATTCCACCCATTGGGAAATACTGGGGCTTTTTAAGCCTGTTCATCTTGGGATACCTCCCTTAAAAAAGTCTAAATCTTACTTGGAAGAAAATAAATGGAATATTCTTTAAAATATTTTAAAGTATTAGTTGAAATTATGGCTTCAAAACACTTTTATGTCACATAAAATATAGTCTATATATTTCATCTGAAACAAGAAAGCCAATGTGATGGCTTTACTCACATTGAATTTCAGATTTCACCACTTCTTTTTCCAATTTGGAAATGAAAAGACATTCCATTGCTTTTGAGTTTCCTACCAGATAAGGAGTCTGGTTCCAGTTTTCAGAGAATACTTATTTTTTATGAACTAAATTGTGTCTTCTGCTAGCCATACTCTCCTCTAGGCACACACTCCTAGAGTTAGTAAAGCTTAGCCTACTAAAACACTCAGTATACTTAGACACAGCCAAAGTTAATGAAGTAACATCTTTTGTGGCAGACAGCACACTGGGAGCATGAAGAACACTAAATCTCTTTTCCATGCCACAGAAGTGAGTTATCCTATAGGTTTTGACACAGATTGGTATTGTCCTAAAAACTAAACAGAGTCAAGTCTTTCTACATCAGGTGGAAACCCAGGTACTGTCCAAGTAGAACAGGGAGGCGGTCAAGTTGGATCTGGCCCAGGGGTGAGAGGTGCTGGAAGCCTGCAGAGGCAAACAGATCTGCCAACAGGCAGGTCCAGCTGGGGCTACTGGGATCCAGTGAGTCTCTCCAGTAGCCTGGAGATGCTGAGGGCAGATGTGGAGAAGGTTGTGCAATAGGACAACAACAAGGGTACAGGACAAGGCAGAAGCAGCTCCATGGAGCTGGAATAGAGCAGGTCTACAGCATTGACCTGGATCATCCCCAGGGAAGTGAAGATCATAGGCCACATGAGGCCAGACAGCAGCAGCTCATCTCCACTGTCCTGTACACAGATGTCCTGCACTCTGGCACTGGACACTGCTGAGAAGAGCCAGACTCGTCCCCTTGGCACCCTCCCTACAGGTATTTCTCTAGCCCACCCAGAGCCCCTGGTGCCAGCATACCCACTAGGATACCAAACGCCACTCCCCCCCCTAGTTCTGGGGGTGCCAGCGATGCCCGGTGCCAGCCCATCTGAACTCTCGGGGAACACAGAGGCAAGGGGCTCAGAAAGGGCTGGAACATTGCCATGGAAATAAGGGCTGGCAGCTGATGGAAGTCCACGGTATCTGCAGGATCGGGAGACTCCGAGGGTGTTACAATGCAGAAGGGAAGAGCAGGAGGAGGATCCTCACATTCAACCTTCCAGCCCGCAGGAGCGCTGCTTGTATCACAACAAGCGGGGCCAGCAAGACTGGTGGCAAACGCACCGGTCACAGTCACGTCTGCGTGGCGGCATCCTCTCGGCCACCCCTGTCTACGCAGACACGGGGATGCTGTGCGGAAGGTTGGAAGCCAAAGCAGAGCCACCGTCCGGTGAATGCCCGGGGCCAGGAACAGCGCCCACCCCCTCGCAAGCTGGCGCTCAGCGGCACCCTGCCCCCGCCGGTCCCTGCCGCCTTCATTTTCCTCTCTCCCGGCGCCCCCCAGCGGCTGCGGCACGTACCGCACGTCGGTCCCCGCTCCGCTCGTGGCTGCAACGACAAGGCCGGGAACCTTCGGTGCTTTTTAGACATTCTTTCTTATCATTAGACTGGTTTTGGCTCAAAGGGAATTGGTACGACCTAACTGGCTTAAGAATCCTGAAGCTTGCAGTAGGGTAGCCCAGAATGCGCGTCCCTCGACTCCAGAGTTTGCCTTCGAGGCATCCTGACCCAAAGGGAGAACCCTCGACCCAAGGAGAGTGCCCNTCCAGGCTGAACAACCCCAGTTCCCGTAGTCGCTCCCTCGATCCAAGAGGACATCTCCCGACCCAAGTGGATAGTCCCTGATGCAAGAGGAGAACCCTCGACCCAAGGCGATAGCCCCTAATCCAAGAGGAGAGTACTCGATCCAAGAGGAGAGCCCCCCCGACCCAAGCGTAGTGCCCTCCAAGTGCGGACCTGATACTCCAATGACGACCAAATCCATGACTCTACAGAGAGGCTCCACTTACTCCCTGGTTCAAATTGGACCTGCAGTCAAACATTGTCACATTACCTCTCACTGACCATGGGGTCTTGTCCTCTGTTCCATCGCAGCAAAAGTTCAGTAATAGCTTTGGAACATATATCTGTTTTTTCATGAGATACAAATACCTTGGTTGACAGATTGATAATTTTTTAAAGGTCTAGAATTACTATTTGGAAAGCTGATGGCCCTTGGAAAAGTTGGTACGTATGTGGACAGTACAGAGTTAAAAGTGATATTTTAGCTGAGGCAAAGGTCTTTTTTAATAAGGGCCATTTGACAGCACTTCTAAAAAAAGGCCAGTCATGGCAGCTGTCTAATTTTTCCAAAAAAATTGACCACACACACATCCTCACCAAATCAGTTTTTAATATTTAAAACATGAATTGTTCCAAGCAGACTCAATAGTCACATATCTTTCTCCCAGATAGGAAGGATGCACTGCCCAGTTTGTGAAACCTCAGAATTATGAATAAGAACTGCACTTTGCAAAAGTTCCTTACTATTTGGTTAAGATATTGGTTTGTCTTTCACCACTTATTATCTATACCTTTTTATGTTAGAGTCTTAGACAAAAAGTCTGATCACAATCAAAGTGAACTTGCTAAGAATTTCTACTGTGACTGCTCTCCTCACCAAAGCTCTATTTGACATCTTCCCCTCTAGCAAAACGAATTATGTCTGCCAGCAAAAGAACATTGGGTCTCCTGGCCCAATTTTAAATTCTCCTTTATTTTATTTTTAAGTATGCTCTCTTATTATTCTGCCTGAATACAAATCTCCCAGTTGATTTAAAAATGCATATAACTCTAGGAAATATGGTTCAGCATTAATGAGAAATGGCACCATCTGTTTATAGGATGTTCAGTACCGTGCAAAGAAAAGTCAGGAAGAAAGGGGTAATATCTTCTAATGGTTTGTCTTCTCTGCATCAATTATCCTGAGTTATAAGACAGTTATTAGTAGTTCTCTTTTGGTTAGCGTATCAAGTGAGAAATTCATTCTTGAAAACCACCAACAACTAACAGACGCCTGGTTTGATTGAGAATTACAGTTTTCCTCCCAGATGCTTTAGCTCATGCATGTCACTGGCTCAAGTGTCAACAGCATTTGACCTCAAAGCTGTAGCCAGCAAGCCATCTGGATCAAACTCACAGCCCATTTAACATCATCAAGGAACATTTATCAGGTCAATAAAGCTTTCAGAGTAGCAGCCATCTCAGAGTATGAAGCTTACTATGGAACCAGCATCAGCACTGGAAGATGACAGCACATGTTAGCCCCATCCCTCACGTATGTGAAAGGAACTCTCTTTGGGGTGAAAGATGTGTCAGACAGCACAAATAAGAGTAAAGCAGGTAACTTAGAATCAATGAACAGCAATATGTCTGCACCTGATAAGGTTTATTCACTATTCAAAATGAGGTCTGCCAGCACAGATCAGTCAGGATACAAGCCAGATGTCAGATGTCATTGCTCAGGAATAAAAGCCCTTACAGAACGACCTTGGTTCCACCTTCATTGATATCATGCATTACCAAAGAGTAAAAATTTGATCTGGGTCAGACAAGAGCACATGGCTCTATTTATGTCATGTTAGGGGAAAAAAAGGTATTTACATCAGCTACTTGTCACTTGGAAAAGGGTCAATACCCAGTCCACTCTAAAAGAGGAATGATATGAGACTGGTTTTGCCCTGGAATAGGATCCACTGGCACAAATTTATCCCTTCAAAAGCGAAAAGCATTCCATTTGAATTGGCAGAATGAGCTTGCCTCAGTTCTCTGCTTGCCCCATGTGTCTGTGCTGTTTTTATCTGCTTTAGCCTTTTAAAATGTAGCTGTGCACCACAGCTTTAATGTCATGTGTGTTCAGCATTTTATAAAATTCCATATTCATCACTTGAAACTTGTAGCCTTTAGGCTAGAATGTATTCAATATAACTTTAGATGTCAACAAAGTAGGCATTTATATCTAAGCTAGCCATTGGAGCCTACCATGACAGAGAGGGGAAAAAAAGGAACATGTACAATATGATTTGCTGGATTTAGCTTAGAAGACCTTTTCACAACATGATGACTCTAACCCCAGAAGCTGCCTTTCTTTACATTCACCTAACAGCGAAATAGCTGGAGTCATCTCTGTGATATGTATCTAGTCAACTGAATTCCACTAATATAAATTAAAATGAAACTATCAGTCCCTTTAGTGTGTCTCTGGTTGTTTACTATTAGGTGGCTCCTACTTTTCCGTGGTCGTTGAACTTGGCCATATTTTATCCTTTAAACGAAAGTCTGCCCAGAAGCTTATAATTCACCTTAAAGGATTACCAGAAATATTTTATCACCTGCTCTGGTGTTAAAACATTTCTTAAAACAATTTGCTTGACAGGAAGAAATGTGAGAGGGAGATCATTCAGGGAACTCTATCAGAAGACTAAGTGGACTGTGAAATACTCTAATACGTATATGGTAATTGTCAACTTAATAGCGTATGCATTCCATCCCAATTGGTGACAGGGAGTAATTTAAACAATTAAAAAGACTCCAGTTTGTCAGTACAATAATCCTATAATTGCATATAAAAAATGTCATGCCAGGACATTGGGAATTATAATTACTAAAGAAGATGCCTAATTTTTTTAATGGATCCTTGATTTTTGCTAAAGAATACCTGGAAACACTAATCGACTTTTTCAGGGGACTAGTGATTTCTGATTCCTCAGTTCACAGGTTCACAGGTTCAGGTTCACAGGTTATTCCGAGCAGGAAGGGACCCACAAGGATCATCTAGTCCAACTCCCAAGCGAGCGCTCACCCAGGGATCGAACCCACAACCCTGGATTATCCAATGCCTGCTGAAACCACTTTCAAAGTGGCCAGTGCTCAAGACACTGGATGTTTCAAATGTGTTACAAACAAATATCCAGGCATTTAGAATTACTCGGATCAGTCTTTCCTAAACACTCAGTCATCGCTATAAGAAATACTTCAAGAATCTTTGTCGCCTTGCTTGCATTTTTACAAGAGGTAGACAGTCTGTGGATCTGCCTCTGAAGACAGATGGAGACAGATGGAAGCTTTCTCTGTCCATGTGCTGAGCTGGACACACACAAGCTAAACGCTACTCAGCAGTTGTATATCTGTATTAGCACAGCAGTGTCAACACAGCTACACGACTTCTGGAGCAGAACAGATGAGGCACAGCACTGTGCAAACACAGCCAAACAGCAAACAGCTCCTGGATGGTGTTTGGTGTAGTCCAGTAAATTTTATTTTTTTTTCCATTCCTAGTAAAACACCACATGTTTTTTTATTGACCTGGCAGCAAAGGGTGTCAGGGTTTGTTTGGGCTTGTCCTGGTCTAAGCTGATAATAAGCTTGTTTTATGTAACTGCAGTAGGAAATGTCCAGCAGTCAGATTTGCTTTGAGTTAGCTCAAGTTTATAGTGATAACAAGTAGATTTTCTGTGTAGATTAAATTACTTGTGATCCTAGAATAAAACCAGGTTTGCAAGAATGCAAACATGGGATGTACTGGAGGTCCCAGCCTGTAAACACAATCTCAATGGTCAGTCAATGGTCACTGAAGGCAGACATCTAAAGCATTTTACATATGACAAAGAGACCACAAAATTGAATGATTAAGTACTAAAGAAAAGAAAACCCAGACTGCATTAAGAAATTAGTGAAACATAAAACCAAGTTGACTTCAAAATACAGCAAGAAGGGATCTCCAGCCATCAAATCCTGCTGTATAAGAGCTGAGGACACTGGTGGCTGCTGACATTCCCTCCAGCCCCACTGCTGTCAGCCTCAGGACTCAAAGGGACATGGGAAAGCCAGCAGAACACTTGAGAAAAGAGGCAAACAGTCTAATTTCACAGTTTATAGGATTGGAGACTTAACACAACACTTCTTTGAAACTGCCCTGTAATCTGGGAAGAAAGAAGATGGCTTTTTGCCTCAAAACATATTCACCTCAAGATACATTTAAATTCATTTTAGATATTTACAGTGTAAACACCTACATTTGATCTTGTCATTCTGAGCTTCCATTATAGTCACTTTGGTGAAACAGATACTTTTAGGGCACAAATTCTCCCCTCTGTTTTAGATGTCTGCTTTAGGCAGATGGGAATTGCACCCTCGAATCATCCCTGGAGGTGTTTAAGAGAAGACTTGATGAGGAGCTCAGTGACATGGTCTAGATGGCGGGAGGCTTGGATGGATGGAGCATGGTGCCCATGGTTCCACGATTGTGGGCGTGATCCCTGGGTGGGCGTTCGGTTGAGAGTTGGACTAGGCGATCCTGTGGGTCACTTCCAACTCAGAATAACCTGTGAACCTGTGAATAGTTCATTTCCCACCATTAACTATAAAAGGGTTCAAGGCAAGTAATTTGGAGAGAGACAGTTCCCAGGACTTTTACCTGTGAGAATACGATTCCTACCATCTGTACTCATGCCAGTTTGTTCATCCCTGTCTTCTTTATTTACAGATTATTTCAATGAGCAATTATTCATTGGACTGAAATCCCTCAGAAAGCATGGCCTCAGGATTTAATTATAAAACAACACTTTTAGAAGTAAGGATCACTCATTTGGAAGGAATTTGAATTGTACCAATAATAACAACAACAGAACTGATAAACAAAGGCCATAATTTCAAAGGTTTTGTTCAGAGAAATAGATTGGAAATATAGAAAAATCAACATATTTCCAGGAAGCAATACAACACGTTCCTGAGTTAGGGTCTTATTAGGAAAATAATGTTTAAATTAGGGGACGTAGAGGATCAGCTACAGGCAAAGGCACAGCTGCATGAGCAGAGGGAGAGCTCTGGCAGCAAGTCCCATAGGAAACAAGGAGGATTTGATACATCTCACCCCTATTTTACACTAACCAGCACCTCATAAACAGAACTACCCTGAGCTTGGGGCTTCCCAGCAGAGGGCTCTTACCTGAACCCCCAGCAGTGTGGCTGCCTCCAGCCTGAGAGAGGAACCAGCCATGTGACGCACAAGTTCCCACGCCAGTCTCTGGAGGAGACAACTCAGCTCTCTGCACTTTTATAGCCCCATAAATGACAACAATACTAACAATTTACTAACTTCTGATAAAGGCCAGTTTCTTGGGAATTGCTGATACTTCTATTTCTATGGGAAATAAATCTCTCTGGAAGCTTTTCTCCGCTGCTTTCTGAACACATGAAAGTGCTACTGAAATTCCTAATTGCAAATTGGATTTTTGACAGGGGAAGGCAGAGCAGACGGGTCGAAATAGCCTTAAAGTGCTTTTCTTTTCCTGATGGCAAAAGAGTTCATAATCCAGACAAATTAACTGATTGGAACAAACCCCAGCCTTTTATCATGTTCTTTTTTGGACACTGTAACTGTCACACTTACAGAATAATTANCCAGACAAATTAACTGATTGGAACAAACAGCATTAAGGCAGCTCTGTGCAATGTTGTGGCTGGCAGCTGGTGGCCAGACACTAGAACATACTTAACCAATTAGCGCTGTCCCCCGCACCAGCCAAAATGCACGTTTAGAGCATCTGAGATGTGATCTGGGACATTTTGTTGTCCACATACAGCAGCTTTACCAGGTGGGCCAGAAAAGTGAGATCCTCAGCGGATGAGTTATCCAGAACTGTAATAAACCTAAATCTGCTGGAAGTCAGTCTTTGCATATCTTATTGGTTGAACCACTCCAGGTTTAGCTGAGCTGTCTTCTTGTGGCTTTACGACACTTCAAGGAGATTTTAGAAGCATTTTGTCATTACTGATGCCTTTCCATACCTAAAAAAAAAGAGCCTTTTATCATGTTCTTTTTTTGACACTGTAACTGTCACACTTAGAGAATAATTGTTCTTGGCACTCCTACAGGACTTTCCCTCAGTTTTCATAGCAAGTTCCAAAAACTCCAAAAAGGAACATGCGAGGGGTTAATTTTCAGTCTCAGCTTCAGCGACTCAGCACATAAGAAAATGCAGTAATTTGTCTGTGTTCACTGCCTTAAGTCACTCGTATCTGAAAAAGTAAGATGCAGGGACTTGAGGGAGAGCTGGGAAGAGATCGTGGATCTCATGACATTAGTCATGTGTCTTTGCCAAAAGACTGTGTTTCATCTTAAGCCTCAATGATGTGAGCGAATCATATTTTTTCTGATGTAGCATGGGAATGCTGGCTTGCTAACCTGCTGGCAGCAACTATGCAGGATGGAGAATCCAGTGGTTTCAAAGCAGCATTTTCTCTCTCTGATTGTCCATGGCTTTGGAACATGATCTGCCTTGGATTTCTACTTGTCCTCAAGGAAAGAACACAGACTGGCAATGACATTGTTAAAATTAGTCTGTCTATTCATTGAGCACATTAATTTAATTTCAGTTCCTAGATTAATGAACCTCATTTTTGATGCACAGGCTCATGATTCATTCTGAATGCTTTTGCTGCATAGATATCCCTATACTTACCCAGCCAGTGTGGCCCTAGCATCCAAACACTTCAGCATTATTAATGAATTATGCTTTCAGAACAGCCATAAGGAAACAGTACTCAAATGCATGCCCTTTGCAGAAAGAAACAAAACTAGAGTGCTGAAATCCTAATTTCACTGATTCTCAGTTCCTTGACCCTGAATAATTTCACATTTGCCATTAAATCAAAAGCATTCTACTTGATTTCAGTTGTGTACATTACAGGAAGGTGACTCATGCCCTAGAAATGCCTTTCTCTTGTTTCCATTGACTAGAAGAGGAGCCTGGACTGCTCAGCTAAAAAAACCCAATAATATCTCTGCAGGGTAGGTGCTTGGATTTAGGTTAAAAAATCACCGGCTCAGGAATGGGAAAGAGTCTGTAGCACTGTGCTACATATGCACTTGCAAATGGGAAGGAATCAAAGGTGTAAGACATCACAGGTTTCAGGCGAACTCCCAAAAGAAAATCTCCAGATTATGGCCAATTTACATATTGTATTACCTGAAATTAAGGAAAAAAATAGGCTCTGATAACTTCACAAATCACTGAAATGAACTCTCTTAGGAGTTTGACTTGACTTTTCAAGAATGTGAAATCTGTTTTCACTTTCTAAACAAAATATTATGACAAAAAGAGAAGTAGAGGCACAAGAAGGTGAGGTTTGTGGTTTAGAAATCCATTTGAAGCAGAAGACTGTACTCAATAGGTTTGCTAAAAATATATTCATTAAATCTGTTTAGCATTTTAGTTATTTTGAGTCTTTATGTACAAAGCAAAATATTTCAATACTGTTTCTAATTTACCTGAGCTAACTTTAAAGCAGTAGAAAACAATATGCAATAAATTGCTTTGCAGTAACAAAACAAGTTTACTGATGCTTACCAGATGCATGTCTCTGACTAAACTGAAGAGCATCCAATATAGTCATAGAAACAGGTTGGAAAAGACTTCTAAGATCATCAAGTCCAACTGTTAACCCAGCACTGCTATTTTCTTTAGTCTTTGTTTTATCACCAATATACCTATAGAAGCTTTTCTTGCTGCTCCTGATGTCCCTGGACAGATTTAATTCTATCAGGACTTTATGTTTCCCAATCTGATCCCTGACTGCTTGGACAATCTCTGCATTCTTCACAGGCTACCTGTTCTTGCTGCCATTCTCTTTAGGCTTCGTTTTTCTGTTTGAGTTTGTCCAGCGACTCCTTGTCCATCCACGCAGGCCTCCTGACATTTGTGCATGACTTCCTCTTTGTTAAAATGCATTGCTGCTAAGCTTGGAGATGAGCTTTGAATATTAACCAGCTTTCTTGGGCCCTTCCGTCCAAGACTTCATCCCATGTTATTCTACCAGGCAGATCTTTGAAGAGAATAAAGTCTGCTCTCCTGAAATCATGGGTAGTGAGCTTGCTGTGTACACTCCTTGATGCCATAAGGATCTTGAACTCCACTGTTTCATGGTCACTGCAGCCCAAACTGTCCTTGAGCTTCATATTCCTCACCAGCCCATCAATGTTGGTGAGAACAAGGCCTAGCGCAGCACCTCTCCTAGGCTTCTCTGTCACTTGGAGAAGAAAGTCATAATCAATGCATTCCAGAACCGCCTGGATTGCCTGAGCCCTGCTGTGTTTTACAGATTATTCTGAGTTGGAAGGGACCGACAAGGATCATCTAGTCCAACTCCCAAGCGAGCACCAACCCACAATGCTGGAGCCATGGGCACCACGCTCCATCCATCTGAGCCTCCCATCGTCTAGAACATGTCACTGAGTTCCTCATCCAGACTTTTCTTAAACACCTCCAGGGATGGCTACTCCACCACCTCCCTGGGCAGACCATTCCAATGAGAGATCACTCTCTCTGTGAGAAACCTCTTCCTAACATCCAGTCTAAACCTCCCCTGGTTTAGCCTAAGGCCATGTCCTCTTGTTCTGGTGCTGGTAGCCTGAGAGAAAACGTTTACACCCACCCGACTGCAACCTCCCTTCAGGTAATTGTAAACAACAATCAGGTCACCTCTGATTATCCTCTTCTCCAGGCTGAACAGTCCCAGTTCCCATAGCCGCTCCCCATAGGGCTTGTCCTCCAGTCCTGTCACCATCCTTGTCACCCTTCTCTGGACCCTCTCAAGCAGTTCAACTTCTTTCTTAGACTGGGGAGCCCACAACTGGATACAGTACTCAAGATGTGGTCTCACCACTGCCGAGTACAGGGGAAGAATAACTTCCCTGGTCCTACTGGCCACACTGTAACTGATACAGGCCAGGATGCCATTGGTCCTCTTAGCCACCTGGGCACACTGTTAGCTAATATTAAGTTTTCTGTCAACCATTACTCCAAAATCCCTCTCCATTTCACCACTCTTCAGCCACTCCTCCCCCAGCCAATAGTGATGCATGGGATTGTTAGGTCCAAAGTGAACAACCCGGCATTTGGACTTGTTAAATATCATACTATTAGAATCTGCCCATTTCTCTAGCTTATCAAGGTCCCTCTGAAGGTCCCTTCTACCCTCTGGCAGTTCAACATTTGCCCCCAGCTTGTTATCATCTGCAAACTTGCTAATGGTAGGCTCAATTCCCTCATCCATATCATCAATAAAGATATTAAACAGTGCCAGGCCAAGTACTGATGCCTGTGGGACTCCACTAGTGACTGGTCACCAGCTGGATGTGGCACCGTTTACCAACACTCTCTGAGCTCGTCCATCCAACGAATTCCTAACCCAACACAGAATGCTCCTATCCAATCCATGCTCTGAGAGTTTCTTCAGAAGCTTACCATGGGAAATCGTGTCAAAGGCTTTGCTGAGGTCCAAGTACCCAACATCCACGGACTTTCTATCATCAACCACGTGAGTCACCAGTTCATAAAAGGAGATCAGGTTGGTCAGGCAGGACCTACCTCTCCTAAGTCCGTGCTGACTAGGTCTAATGTCGTGGTTATTTTGCAGATGCTGCATAATAGTGTTCATAATTATCTGTTCCATGACTTTACCTGAGATTGAGGTCAGGCTGACAGGAGATATCAGGGCTTGTGAACACGAGGCTGTTCCTTTCTGTCTATAAAAGGTCTTAGTCACTTCATCTTCCTGGTCAGGTGGCCCATAGCAGACCTCCATTATAATGTCACCTATACCCGCCCTCTGTTTAATCCTGACCAGAAGGATTGATGAAAAAACTACCTGTGCTCCAGAGACCCCTACCAGTGCTCCTAGGGCTCTGTAACCCTTCTTGATGCTCCTCAGACTGCTCCTGGCTATGTCACTACTCAGGTGAAACAACAGCAGTGGATAAGAAGTCAATGTCCTGCATGAGGCTTGATAGACGCTGATGGACATCCCTGATATGAGTGCCCAGTAAGCATCACAGCTCTCCAAAGAGTCCATCAGGTCTCAAATGGGTGCCTCCATACTTCTTGTACCTTCTTGCAGTGAGGGTCCCAACACAAGATTCAAGGTGTGACCTCACCAGAGCCAAGAAGAGAGTGACAATTACTGTCCTGGTCCTGCTGGCCACACTATTGCTGATACAAGCCAGGAGACCATTTGCCTTCTTGGCTACCTGGGCACACTGATGGCTCATATTCAGCTGGCTGTTGACCAGCAGCACCCTCAGGTTCTTTTCCACCAGACAGCTTCCAACCTCTCTTATCCCAGTCTGTAGTGCTGCTTGGGGTTGCTGTGACCCAAGTGCAGGACCCAATATTTGGCCTTGTTGAACCTCATACAACTGGCCTTGGCCCATTGATCCAGCCCATCCAGATTCCTCTGTAGATCCTTCCTGCCCTCCAGCAGATCAACACTCCTACCCAACTTGGTGTCATCGGCAAACTGGCTGAGGGTGCAATCAATTCCCTTGTCCAGATAATTGGTAAAGATATTAAACAGAACTAGCCCCAGTACTGAGTCAAATAATGGGTTAATATTTTCTGATATTACTGAAACTGCTAAATTCAAGTGACTCAGAAGGGACTTTAGCCTGCTCTGACTCACTGTTCCAACTATCTGGCTGAGGACCTTCACATTCCATCCACTTCTTAATCCAGGGAAAGCAGATACTTCTTTCTTTTTCCCGGCTGTATGCCTCCACACTGTATTCATTACTTTGCTGCTTAAAACCATATGTAAAATTTACTATTATTCCCTGCATATTGTGTAGTCTTAACAATAACATCTTTTTTTCCTTTCCAACTTACCCCATGTCTGGCTAATACTGACATCATGTCAGGATTTGAGCATATGAACATCATAAAGCAGGCTAGTGCCTTGCAGAACTGATTATACAGCCTTCACGTAGGTGGTGGTCATTTGTCTGGACTGGGCTCAGAGCATGGCAGGGTTTCATTTTAGGCAATACAAAGCCTGTGACTGCCTCAGGAACTGGTTTCACACAGTAAGTTATCTGCTGTTCTTTTTAGCTCTTTCATATGCAGAGGTCAATACTTTTGTAGAGAATATCCTTTTAAATCAACTTCAGCTGATTTATAGTTAGATCAGCTTACACAAAGTCTGACGGTATTTGAAGCTGTGAGAGGAATATATGTAAGCAGGGACTTCCATGCTGGAAGTTGGCCATTAGTGCACATCCAAGCGCTGTTAAAGCATTTTCAGCTTCTTTGGTGTCTTCATATGACATGACAGTGGATTTACATCATGCTGTGACAGGCCCTTTAGCAGGACAGTGCCATTAATCTTCCGACAGGCTAGTGAGATCAGCACTGATCTCCTGTTCGGATCCCCTAATTCTGGATCCTGTGCCCAGCAGGACTCTCACAGTGTTAGCTTGTTCCGTAGGAGCCGTGGGACTTGATCTCAGCCTGGACTCCCCTAACTCATATTTCATCATAATACTTCTCACAACTCCTCTGCAGGTGTTGCGATGTGGTGACTGAAGACATAGTCAAGCATTTAAGTACATTATTAACCTGAAGGGAATTGTTGACTTCAGGAGATCTGCTTGGATACTTAGAGTTAAAATGCACTCAAGTACTTCACAGATTATCATTAAATACCTGCAACAAACAGAAACATAGAGATGTTTCAGCAGAATACATCTCCTGAAGGAGTAAGAGCAAATCTTGGTTTTAGGTACACCTTTAAAGCACATAATTCAATATTGAGCTAAGAGGATATTTGGCTGTTATAGAACACTATGACAGACTTAACATGCAGAACAGGAATACAGTTAACCTGCTTCTGAAATGGTCCTGTTTCCTATATAATAACTGTAAAATAAATAAACTTATTGAAATTAAACAGATTACAATAGGCAATTACAGAATACAGAATAGTAAAGTTATTGCTGGTCCCTCACCTAATGTGGAAGTCAGATTTTGCCATATAAAATAACATTATGTCCTGGTTTATAAACCAGTCTGCAATTTTGGTTTTGTGGGAGTTTTTTCCCTCTGAAGTACCGGCAGGAGCCTCTGCTGGGACTCTGTCCCTGGCTTCCCTGCCGTTCGTGGAGGACGCGGGGAATGCGGGGAATGTGAGGGGGCTCTTGTCGGCGCATCCCACGGTGCAGCAGCGCTCCCTGCCGGCCCGGCTGCGGCCCCCACCGTCGGCCCGGGTTTCCAAATCATTTTTCCGGGGGTGCGTAGAAGTGCCCACCGTTCTCGGGGTATGCCGCGGGTGGTGCCGGCCGTGCTTTTCGTGCGTTTCCGTGCACTTGCCTCGCTCGTTCTCCTTGAAAAGTACCCAGGAAGGACAAGTTTGGCTGATGGTTTCCTGACACCTGCACTGACAACTGTGATATCCAGGATGGGTTAAATTATGCGGGGAGAGGCAGGAAGGAAGGCTGAGAGGAGACGTGGAATTCAAGACACTTTCCGTGATTCTTGCATTGATTACTGAGAGAT
>WEKX01016157.1:321368-345847 GCA_013390025.1 Pitta sordida | reverse complement strand
TAGGGCAGAAAAAGAAAAAAGCAGTTGACATGTCTCTAACTCCAAATGTTTCCAAAATGATTATACAATTTATTAATCGAGGTCAGAGTATCCTCATTTGGCCAGTATTAAGGAAAACATAGGGTGTGTGTTAACTAAAAATCACTTCAGCTGGCAAATTGAGATGCATTGGAATTCCCGATGCGCGGGTTCCAGGTGCCATCTGCTGGGCTCATTCCATGCTGTAAAGTGACAAGTACACCTTTACTTCTGGTCCTGGTCTTTCCCTGCTCATCCTCCCTCAGCAGTTTTCCCACAGTGGTTGAAGCCCAGGCAAGCTTTCAAATATGTTTCACTTCGGCTTGAGAAGTCAGCGGGGTTTGTGTAGTACTCAAGTGCTTTGCTGAACTGAGGGACAAAGTTGCTCATGACAGTGTATTAAAGGTTTAATGTAAAAATACACATACAAAGTTCTCTGTAAGTGCTAAAGAGAATAAAGTGTTTTGCCATTTAAATGCAGCCCAGAGAACAAGTACGATTAATGTCTGGAAAACCACTCCCAAGCACCTAAAAACTAAAGGTCATCTTGAAATAGGATATATTGTGCAGTAAAGCCAAATAATTACATGGGAATGTTAAAAAAAAACAACACCACACACACAAGAAAATACATAAACCAGCAAAAACTCCATAAACAAATAAAGAAAAACACAATATGACACCCTCACCAAAAAAAAAAAACAAACCCCAAACTCACAACAACAAAAAAATTCCCTGCAATTCAAAAGAAGCCTAAAGGAAACATTAGCATATCTCAACTTTAGCTCATAGCATGAATCATGCACTGCAAGTGTACTGCAGTCAGTGGAGTTCTTTCTATCCACTTCAGGTTTTGGACTGGAGTCAGACTGACAGTCCTATTGTCCTGGTTTAGGTTTTTTGCTGCTCTGGCAGTGAGGGGGTTAATAGCTCAGCTCTTGCCTGGGCCTCAGTCACTGCCATGGCATTCAAGGTTACACAGATAGAGACGTCTCTGTGAATAAACATATTTGGGAGAGAAGAAAAAAAAACTTAGTAGTAAAATCTAGAGTGCCGGGTCAGGACATGTGTAAGAAGCTGGAAACTATGAAGGCCCCCCCAGGCCTACTAGAGAGGGGGTAGGAATGTTCTTCCAGCTGCTGCTCGTGAATTGGACGGACCATGGGGTAAGCCTATGGAATAGAGAGAGAGGAACCAGTGACACAGGATCCATCTGAGCCACAACTGAAGATGGAAAATTATGCTGCAAAGTTAGTTAATAAATAAATCCTTTATATTCTTTACTTGTAGTTTGCCTTGCTTTTTTTGCCTGTGACTAGTTTTATTTTCCAGTTTTTCTCCTCCAGGAGAGGTTGTGGGTGAGTCTCTGGCATCCAGCCAGGGTCAAACCACGACACCTATTCAGCCTTTCTGGCCAATCAACCTTCACATTTGATGTTGCAGAGTCTGTTTTTCAATTACTTTGTTTCAGCAATGCACCAGAAACAGAAATAATCAATCCATTAAATAAAGTGACAGTCCCTACCTGGGGAGCTCCCAGCACAGAGCCTGAATTGAGGAAGCAGGTCCCTTTAGGATGGAATGTTAGCAGAACTGCCTTTTTGGGTCCTGGGCTAATAAACCCCAGAATATTCTGCAAATTCAGCATTCTTTTGTGAGCTACAGTTATGGCTTTCAGGCCCCTTCTCTGTTTCTTTGATCTGCTACAAAGCAAAGTTACCATGCAGTTTAAATTATCTTATATTGCATGAGATTAAGAGTACATATATGGTAATTTCCTCTATCTTTCCCCTTCTCCATCTCACTCCCCCACCTCCCAAGACCGTAGATTTATAGACAAACAATCAGACTTTTTGGTTAGTTTCTTTCCAGTGTTGTTTCAGTTTAATAGGACCAGTGGGAATTGGCCTATATAATGAGAGAAGCTTTGAAACTTTTTGTTTAAATAAATCTTATTCCAAACTGTGAGGAATAGCCAAAGCTGGGGAAAAAAAATTACCAACCCCTTTAAATCTGAACAAAAAGCTTAATCAAAATGCACACATGCAAGGTACAAACCATTGTACTTGGGTAATTTGGAATGTGTGATTTGTATAAATTTTACAGTATGTGTCAATAATGTATAGTTTAAATCAAAATTGTCTTGAAATATGACAGGGCTTTCTCAATTTTGAAAATATTAATTCATTCATAATTTTGAAAAATGCTCTGAGCAATCTTTAAGTTCAGGGAATAATTTCAACTAACCCATTTAAAAGACAAATTTTGTATAAAAGAAAAAAATAATTTTCTTATAAGCCACAATATTAAGTAGTGCCCAAACTGCTACAGTTCTTTAGTCACTACTCCATTTTCATCAAATCAGAATAAAAGAGCAAACCCATCAAGAAAGTAATTTCATAAGATTATACTGGATAAATCCAGAGATCCAGCTCTGTCCCAAAATACAGTGCTACATAATCTACCATCAGTGCACAAGAAAAAGATAAATTGACACCTGTCAGCTAATGAGGAAGGGTTATCATTACATTACCCCATAGTTCTTTCTCTTTTCCTCAAATATTTTTAAAAACCTTTAACTGCCTACTTTAAAAGACTGCTGTTATAAAATATAACTTTCCATGTTAAAAAGTCTCATCAAATTCTTTCTCTAGAAGCAAATTCTAACAAGAAAGCAATAAAACTGCATACATTGTGAAAGATAAAAATACTTTATGTTGGCAGTTAAGAAAAGGGCTTGTTCTGGGTCAGTTGTTCTCTGTCTGTTGACACAGCAGAAGCAGCCAAACAAAGAGCTGTCAGATGCTTCTGAACCACTGTCACAGGGGAGGAAGACACAGTCCCAAATTCTCAAGTTCACAGGAAATCTGGCCCCAGCTAATGGGTCGGGTGTTTACTGGCAAGACGACCTACCTATTTTGTAACTTTGATTTCAAGTCAAGCAGCACTGTCCCCACCCTCAACCACACATCCCTAATCATAGATAAATGTACAAGGGAACCAACTTTATTTTCCTCCTTACCATTGCCCATGACTTCTCTGTTTCTCTCTCCACTGCTTCCTTTTACATCTTGCTTTCGATGTGAGCAAGTGAGCCTTGCATCCAGAGCAGGCTAGGAAACCTGCAGCCCACAGCAATCTTACTATGTTGTATTGCTATGAAGTATCCATCATTCCTGCTCCCACCACCATAATCCTGCTGCTCCCCTGGTCTCTTCACTGTGTGCAGACTGCTTAGTTTACCACTTGCTTAAGTTTGGAGGGTTGTCACGCCATAGTTTCTGTGATTTGGTTCCATTTGCTCTCACACTAGAAGAAAAAGTTTTTTCACCCCAAAATACATAGAAATACCAATAGGAAGCAAAGCTCAAAATCTCAGAAGCATTAAAGCACATAACTTTCACTGAAATCAATGACACTAAAGTGCCAACGTAATACTCAGGCCTAGATACAAAAGGATTTCAGTAGGAAATCCAGTACCTAAATTTCTGGGTTTAATGCCTAATGACATTAATCCCTCATTTTTCAGAAGTTAAAACCAGTGAATGTAGAGTTTTTGATTCCAGGGATTCACATCTCTTGAACTAACAGCATGTTAAGAAAAATATTATATGAGAGTTCCTAAGGAGTAACATTTGCAATATGCTGAATTGCCTTTGCCTCTTTAGAAATAGAAATTTTTTTTCCTGCATAATGAATTCATGGATTTTCTTTTTTTCATTTTGAGATGGAAGTATTTGCAATGTGAGCTGTTCCGTTATAAAGCACAGAGAGAAAATAGTTTCCTCATCATATGTGAGCAGGCTCATGACCACCTTTGTTGAAACTACTGTGATACAAGGTATGTCTGTTACATTTGCTCCCAAACTTGGAGCCATAAAACCTGAAATGCCACAAAGTTTTTGTTGAGAGATGAGAAGAAGATAAGTGTAACGGGTTTGGAAATCACTACCACTGGGGATGTACAGTATTGGGGATTAGGGAGGTGTGTGGTTACATGCAGAACTCACAAACCTACACTTCAGAAAGTTTCCTTCATGGCCTGCTGCACTGTAAGCATATGCCAGCCCCACCAACAAACACCACCTAAATAAATGTTGACACAACATTCAGATACAGAATCCACTGCAAATCTAGAGAACAGCGCTCTGAAGAATTTTGCTTTTTGCTTAAGTATAGCTTTGACTACAACAGTGCTGTCAATTTTGACTAAGCAAAATATCCTAGGGACCTAAAGGAGGGCAGAAACTATAGCCAGTTTAGAGCATATATCTCCCCATCTGTAGGAACCATTATCAGCATTAATAATTTAATCATGTTCAAGTCAAGTAAGTGGTCACTTTTAATTTGCCTGAATTCTAGGTAAGAAGCTTGTTTTGCCTGAAATTTTCTTCATAAACACAATAATTGACTCCTGTCTATATAAAGGTTTTAGGGGCTTCTCTCAACATCTTTTAATTTCTTTAGCTCCCTACCTAAAATGCTGAGATAACTGCCCATGTTTCCTACTTGCCTAGCACTGTGAGAGGGAGAAGAGAATGATTTAATAACTTAGGGCTACAGAAATGTTTTCCGCCAAAACAATTAAATTCCAAAGTTCTCTGAGATTTGATTCACAGTGTTTACAAAACTGATTCTGCAACCTCTGTTTGTCATTGCAATCATAAATAACTGGTTGCGAACCTCTGTTCCTTTTAGTTTCCTGTTATCCACCCTCTGTCTCTTACTTCATCCTTAAGTCATACATTCTAAGGAACAGAGACCATCTTATCACAATATCACAGTGCAGGACTAGGTGTGAGCTGGTAGGTGTTTCTCTAATACCAGTAATGACTACTCAAAACAGCAAGTTGAAACTGAAATATATACTCTTTTTGTGCCACTCCTGCAAGCAGTTAACATTAAGTTTCTGTAGTTTGAGTTACACAAGTACATGGGCTAAACAGAGACCCAGCAATGGTACAATTACATTCCAATGTTCTGCTCTGTGCTCGTCTGTTTACAAACAATATTAAGCACTTTGTAAATGTGATGCTTGGAATTTAACATGTAATTTAACCACCGTTTTCCTAGCTTCAAGCGTGAGGTACTTAAGTTTAATGGAGTCAAAAAAATGAATACTGTAAGAAAAGGGTAATCTCAAAATACATTGTGCACCACTATTGAAGGAGGCCTTTTATGTGAAGACAAAACCCCGTATCATTTCATGATATCATTACATGCAAATGTAAGAAATTCCTACGTATTTCTATAAGCAATCATGGAAATCTTAAGGACATTTTTCATTGTGATCAGTTTTGCTCACAATTGGTTATATAACTTGCAGGTCAGAGACATTTCTCTTCAGACAGAAGGAAGTCGTTTAAACTTCTATAGGAA
Organism: Pitta sordida; assembly: GCA_013390025.1. Lineage (NCBI taxonomy): Eukaryota > Metazoa > Chordata > Aves > Passeriformes > Pittidae > Pitta > Pitta sordida. The sequence continues at coordinate 340,450 of WEKX01016157.1, read as the reverse complement.
TTTATAAAAAGTAGTAAGAGATTTTTTTCTTTTTAATAAGTCAAATTACACAAAATAAAACCCAAAGAGAGGGGGTGGGGAGTGGGATGAAAAAGTTTTTTAACAAACATAAATTACAGTCAACACTAGTTTTAAAGTTAAGCTGCTGCCAAACACCTATGTACAATAAAAGCCACTTTACCAAAACTCCCCACCAAGAAGTTTCTTTCCCTCCCACAATATCCCCATGAGGCTAGAAAGTAGCCGTGGCAATTCTTAATCATGTTGTACGTATAGCTAAAATACAAGACAACAGTTAATGAACTATGTATCCCCAGATCTGAATGGGAAAGTATGTTACATATGCTTAGATAACTTCAGAAATAGAAAGTCATGGGAAAGGAACTGACAAACTACATAGCCTAAGAAATCTAAGATAAAAATCTAGCCCAGACCTCTAAGGGCACAGGTCTTTGAGGCTTTTCACATGACCAGATTAGTTCATCATTCACAGTCTTCAGGGCCAATTCAGCCTGCTTACTTAGTAAATAGCTTTTTTTTTTTCAGGCCTATTTCACCTTACTGAAAATACTGCTATTCTGCACTAAGTACTGTTTGGAAACGCGGGGAAAGGGGTAGAGATTTGAATATTTCTGATCTATATACAGTCGGGCCTCAAATGCCACAGTACCGCGGGTCTTGCCCCTCCCCTGCGCAGCCCTCTGTCAGCGTAGAGTGGCAGCTCTTAACATGCAAATTTTTTCCCCGGTCGCCCCGACCCACAGCTCCAGAGTGGCTGTGGGGCATTCCCAGAAGTTCCTCGCACGCTCAGAGGAGCAAAGGGGGTTTCCTGTGCCCCGTCCCCCCCTGGGAATTCCTCAGGAATCATGATGAAGGGGTCCTTGAGCCCACGCCGCCTCCCAAGCAAGGCCCAGGCTTCAGCGGCTGCTGCTGTAGGAGCTGCAGCGGGCAGAGGAGGCACTACAAGACTGTATGGACTTTTGAGCTCTGCCCGGCATGTTCCCTCCCAGGAACCTGGGAGCCAGTGTGCATAACTCCACCAGCATTTAAACATGCGAGAGCAGTGGCTTAGGCGGCTGCCATGTTGGACTTTTGACACTGCCAATGGCGCACTGGCAGAGCAGCATCCTGGTGCTGAGGAGAGATGCTGAGGGCATGCTGCATTCTCTAGGAATTTTGCAGCCTCCTGGACGCACCCTGCAGTGGCCAGACTAGCAGAATTTAAACCCATGTTTTACTTCAGCAATAAATTCATGTATTTAGGTAGAGTCAAGCCTGAAGTGAACAAACGTTTTCCAGAAATTGAGCTTAAAAACTACATGAACTTCAAACTCCTGCTTTCAAAAAAACCAAGCAAACAGACAAAATCTCTGCTAATATGTACTATAAAAACAAAAGCTTTCTAGAAAACGTGACAAAATAGGCAATTTAGCTGGAATGCATCTGGGTTTTAAGCTGACTGGCAGCTAGTCCCCATGGTAAGATGGGATGCAAACTGGGACAGCTTTTCCACAAAGCGTTGTTACTTTTATAGCAGGTTTGTTTAGTTCATTTTTTTGCAAGCAGGGATTTGAAGTTGGTTTTTTTAGCTCTATGCCACACTGAGGTGGGATGTACACCCCTGGGACCACGCACCTCTGGGACCCCCATGAGCGCATGTTTAAACACAGCTTGCCCTGCGCTCAGCCGCCCCTCTGGACGGGCCCCTCTGCTCGGGCAGAGAAGAGTGAGTGGCTGGCTGTGCCTGGCCAGCTCATCCCCATGGGAACAGTGCTGACATAGTCAGAGGCCAAGCCAGCCCCACTGTCTCTCGTGCAGGTCTGCAGGCACGGGCAGGTGCGGCCATGCTGGATGAGGCAGGCCGCGATATGACCCAGATGTAGATGATAGGTTAGTTGGATTATAGGTTGGACTAGATGATCTTCAAGGTCCTTTCCAGCCTTATCTATACTGTGATACTGTGATATCAGGGGAGTCTGGGAGTATATTGATCCAGACCATATATACAAATTTCACAGTAATAAGAAAAAATAAAGAATTGCAGAAGTGAATATTTAAAGTGAAAATCTAGCTTTTATTTTAATTATTTTAACAATGAAATAACTCTCCATGTGATCTACTTTTTTCATTTACATAGTCTAAATGTGTAAATCTAAAATAAAAGTTACCTTTTAAAATATCTTATATATATCCATTTAAAGAAGATCCAGGCAAATCTGCTTTCTCTTACACATCTCTTCATGCATCTCTATTTCACGTGTTTGTCTTTCAAGGTCTGAGTCCATGGGGTTGAAGACAGGTGAACTTTTGTGGCTGGCTCCACCAGCAGCAGGTTATGACTTAAAACTCATAATCTGTCTGCAAAGGTCTTGATACCCTTAGCTCTTCTTTTTACCAAGGATCTGAATACAAACAACACCTTCCAATGAAGGGTGCTTTACTCTAATAGTAAATCTTGGAGAAGAACCGTTAGCTCTGAGATGAAACAATCCCTTATTCTGACATTGCTATTATGCAAATTAATTTAATAGATTTCTAACCTTTACAGATAGAATACATAAATTGAAACTCCTTAAAACTCACTTTCATTCCCTTAATTAAATAAGAAATAAATGGCACAATAAGAAACTATTTGTAGTGATGTCTGTTTATTTGCATATACTTTGGTATTCTCTTTGCAGTACATGCGGCAGGTTAGGTTAACCCATCAAATGCTCTCCTTATTATAGTCTAAATACTTACTTTACATACATAATGCAAAAAATCACACAAAAGAAGGCTTTTAATAGCTGTTACTCAAGTCAGACCAAAAATGAAGGCTAAGTTGAAGCTGAAAAGCTTTGCAAGTATACAGACTAAAGTAAATTATCATGGCAAGAAGTTAGTGCAGATGCACTAACAAGCACATAAACACTTTAGATCCATCAGTTCATTCTAAGCATCCCTTGTTTCTGCCATCTCAGATTAAATACATTATAGTACCTAAGCACAATTTGATGGGTGTAACTCCATCTACTCTTAGCAATTTCAACAACACAGCTATTCCAGTCACATCATGACTCTACACATTCCTCCTGGCAAAAGATGGTACTCCAATTAGAGAACTGCTGCCAAGGGATTTTATGTGGTTTGTGACAAAGAGAAAAGAAACCACCCGAAAGCTAAAAATAAATTCTTCAAGAAACACCAAAATGAAGGTGAAAAACTCTGAAAGTAGGATAAAATACCACTCCCCTCAATGCACAAAAATCCCGATCTTCATTACACAGCTCTTGTGGGTGCTAGCAAGCTGTGCCTTGAATTAGTCTTGCTCAGAACTCAGCACATCAATATGGTCGAGTTATCGACAACAGCATCTAAACCTCAACATCATTCAAACAGAACCTTTCCAGGATTTTGTAGAAATGCCTCAACCTTAAGCCAGCACCAGATAAACACCAAATCCTCTATACTCCTCAGCCTTTTACTTCAACACAGAAGGATACAATTCATACTCTATATGACTTAGAAAGACCAAGGTATTTGTGATATCTTGTGCCAGTGAAAAGAGAATAAACTGAGTTTTACGGGAGTGGAACTGGATCAAAATACAGGTGATCTTCAAACAGTGATAGTGAACCTTAATTACACAGCCTTGTACTGTCCTACTGTTAGACTGTTGCATATACTTCAGGCACTGAGTACAAAAGATTTTAACCTCACATGCAAGTGGCAAGGTAAACTACGCATTTTATCAATTGCTACTAGGAATTTTCAAGTAGCAGGGACAAGAAGTCCCAAAGGCACTGCTGACAACATAAACATGCAAGTCATCTAGCAATCGTGATCCAGCCTACAAGTCATACAAAGAAAACTTTTGTATATGGAAGATCACTTCAAAATCTCATGAGACCAGAAAGCTCTTAGTTTTTCAAAAAGAGATTAAATGTTAACTCCATTGGTCTCTTTTGTCTGAAACTCACTCTTTCTATGAAATTCAATACTACACAAAAGCCAGAATCAGGATTAAGGATCTCACAGACCCCATTTGAATCCTTAAAAAGGCTTCTGTGCAGAAATGAATTCCAGTCCCTGAGAAAAGTTGTTGTACTATTAACAAAGGGTGGGGGGAGAAGGGAAAGGCATTTAGAATTACTGTTACTATTCTAATAATAATAATATTAAAATTATGATTAGAATACTCTAAATTATGGGAGTATTTAGAATTACTCTATGCTCCAAGAAGCTTTTTATTATTTCTTTTTTAAACATGTTTCTTCTAAATGGAGATGTATGTTCATTGAAACAGAATTTAAAATTAGGTACTTTCTGCTAAGAAATTATAACTGTTTAGGTCAGTCTCTCTGTTGCTACTGACTACAAAGCAATAGCAAACAAGTGGCAAGAATCAAGTCAAACAGCAGCTACCAGGGCTTCTGGCCAGGTTTATCATTTGCAGGGATTCTCCATAAAATTAGGGAAATGGTCTTCCATTGTCAAGGAATAGGAAACAAAGAAATGCAAGATAACAAGCCCCCTGCAATATTCTCTTTGCATTCCATGCAGAAGGTTGAGTTCAACATAGACAGCAAGAGAAAGAACAGAACTAAAGGAAAATAACTCTGTATTCAATTTCTACACTTTAGGCATAGTCTTACCTGGGGGCCTCCCTATGAGTCCAAGCAGCTCTTTCTGGTGATAAAACTGTTATTGTGCGGTTAATTTATGTCTCTATTTAATGCATTACATAAATGGACTGAGCAGTGTGTTTGGTGAAGGGATGGGGAGTCTCTGGTGACATAAGTTGGTGCTCTGTAAAAAGTTCCTTCTAAGGAACTGCAATGCTGAAACTTACTTCAAAAACATTAAAGCTCATTGTCATGGGTTCTTTTGGCCAAACTTCTTATTGTCAGATTCAGAGGGGACTTGCCATTTCTGCCCTAACAAGCTGTTGAGCTACTGCAATCTGTCAAGAGAGTGAGAGCCACCTTCGTGGCTATGCCAGTTCCAGACAGACCTAACTCCCTCGTAAGTTTAAAAATTAAAAATAGCTTTGGGGTTGTTTTGTTTGTTTTGGTTTTTTTCCTTTTTTCCAGCTGGGGTAAATGCAGCACTACTATTTGGGCACGAGCCAGCCTAATGCTTAGTATGCCTTCGAGTCATAGAGTGTTTGCAAATGCTGCGCTGCTGCAGGAAACAGTCCCTGGGAACTGTGGGCTCTGAGCTTCCCATTGCTTACCTTAGGGAAAGGAGAATACCCCAAGCAGGAAGGGTCTGTTTTATTGAAGGAATGCGAATATAATCCTGTATATCACTGAACCCCAGAAGAACTCAAGCTTCAGTGAAACTGCAATGTGAACATAACAACAGCAAGACAACTAACAGACCAGTTGGAAAGCAAATATTCAGCATCTAACTCAGCCAGCAAAAGAAGGGGCTAGTGGGGGCTGTCACTCAAAAAAAAGTTTCCAACATGTTAATTTTTCTGTTACTGTATTTAAAAGCATACCGGTACTGGGATATCCCAGTAAAATAGAAAACTCAGCACTGGGGAGATGCTATCACCATCGCATGGCATAGTGATTGCACAAGCTCAATAGAAAGGCTGTGGTACACATGAAAATCAACTGTGTTTCTTTTTTTATGTGACAAATGAATTTGCTTAATGTTAAGAAATTTAGAGATAAGCTTTGGGGAAAATTGGTCTGTTTGGAAAACTTATGTCTCTTGACTGAAGACTGCTACTGAAATCCAAGGACCCACATCACTCCATGCTATAGATTCCCCTGGGACTCACCTGAAAAGTAATCAGAAAAATAATTCAGCACCGTGAATAATAATTTCTCTGCTGTCCTTCAGAAGCCAGTACTCATAACTGAAATTCTTCATGTCATTCAAGTAAAAAAATGTATTTACTATATGTATTTTCTTCAGTTACACACAATATTTTCATTGTGGATACCTTAATTCCGCCTTCTGCACTGCCAGGTTTCCTTCGCGCCTCTTGTCACAAGGTGGCGACGTTGGAAGCAAGAAGCGCGATGAAGGTCGGGCAGAGCAAGCAGCCTGAAATGTTAACTTCCACCACACGTGGGAGGAAAGACTAAATCATAGCCAAACTCTGATCGGTTTATGTATTTGAAAATTCACGTACTGACTTTAAATTTAAAGCAATTAAAAGAATTGTCAACCCAGAACTATAAATCCCTTAATACTATATAATCCTCGAATGATAACCATTATAATCCTTGCAATATAAACATTTTGGTAGGAATTCAACCTACCGTGTATGTAAACGCTTATCCATACCCCTTTGTCATGTCAAAATAATATCAGTGCTACGCAAATAAGATGAGAAATATTTGTCTTTTATTTCCAGGATTTCCTCTCCTCTTGGTTTTGCTGCCAGCTATTTTTTAAGAAATACATGGAAACAATTACCAGATCTTGCTAAAACAGTACAAAAAAATGACAGCAGAAGGAGTTCCAAGGTAGCAGTGGTTTTCTTTCACAGATCTAGCAAAGCAGAGAAAATTTAACACATGAATCTTGTTATTATTAAAATATATTTGTAAGTATATTAGCACTGAACAGAATCCAGTGTCTCAAGCAGGAAAACAGCAGAAGGTTGTTATTCACAGAATCATAAGAGTCTGTGCAGAGACCTTTAAGTTCATCAAGCCCAACCTCCAGCCCAGCACCACCACCAAGTTCAACACTAAACCATGTCCTCAAGTGCCATGTCCACATGTTTTTTGAACACTTCCAGGGATGGTAACTCAGTCACTTTCCTGGGCAGCCTGTTCCAGTGCTTGACAATCCTTTCAGTGAAGCAATACGTGTTTCCAAAGATCCAGTCTAAACCTCCCCTGGCACACAACTTGAGATCGTTTCCTCTCGTTCTGTCACTTGTTACCTGGGAGCAGAGACCACCTGGCTACAACCTCCTTCCAGGCAGCTGTAGAGAGCGATGAGTCCCCGCCTGACCGTCCTTTTCTCCAGAACAAACACCCCCAGCTCTCTCCGGCACTCCTCATAAATCGCCCGGGTTTGTTCCCAGTGCTGCAGAGCTCTGGAAGCGCTGAGGAAGCTGGTGTAGCGGGCTGCGCCTAAAACCAGCGGTAATGCCTTGCCAAGCCCCTTTGGGGAGGTGCCGTACCTCAGAAGCCCACGTGGATTTTTCTTAGCAACACATCTGGGGTGGACAAAACCAACTTAAACCACCACGCGCCAGTGCCGCCCGAGACCTGTTGGACGAGGCGCCCGAAGGACAAAAGGTGGGACTCGAACCCGCGAACTCCGGCGCTCCAGCACCACGCGCCACTCCCCGAAGCCCGGCACGGCCTGACAACACTTCCGTAAACACGGCGGCGGCCGCTGAGTGACAGGCGGCGATGGCAAATGGCGGGGCGGGGGCGGCCGCAGGGGGCGGGGCGCGCTCTGCGCGGCGGAGAGCGGCGGGAGAGGGTAACGGCGGCGCCTGAGCTGCGAGGGGCGGGTGGGGGCTGCCAGCGCTCTGCCCGTCCCGTCCCGTCCCGTCCCCGTTTGCGGAGCGGGGCCGCCACAGCTCGGCGCGGCTCCTCTCAGGCCGCCTCCGCCCCCTCGGGTGTTGTTGCGGGGCCGCTCGGCAGTGGGGCCTCAAGGGGCGGGTGCCCAACGAGCGGTTCCGTCAGAGCAGTTCCACAGCGAAGCTTGGAGGCTTCCAGTGTTGGGAGGGGACGGGGGGGGATCGGTAGCTGCGCCTCACACCTGATCTCCTCAGGTTATCCAGGCTGGCTGTGGGCGCTCCTGCTCTTCTGCATGTGCTCCAGAAGTTACTGTGCGGCCTTCCGCCCATGTCACTTAGTGGTACTGTTAAGTCATAAGCTTATGTGACAAAATATGTATCCAATGTGCGCTGTTCGGTTTTCTGGGTTTTTTCCCCCTCAATGGCATAATGTAATAAGTTGCTTTGTNTGGTGTAGCGGGCTGCGCCTAAAACCAGCGGTAATGCCTTGCCAAGCCCCTTTGGGGAGGTGCCGTACCTCAGAAGCCCACGTGGATTTTTCTTAGCAACACATCTGGGGTGGACAAAACCAACTTAAACCACCACGCGCCAGTGCCGCCCGAGACCTGTTGGACGAGGCGCCCGAAGGACAAAAGGTGGGACTCGAACCCGCGAACTCCGGCGCTCCAGCACCACGCGCCACTCCCCGAAGCCCGGCACGGCCTGACAACACTTCCGTAAACACGGCGGCGGCCGCTGAGTGACAGGCGGCGATGGCAAATGGCGGGGCGGGGGCGGCCGCAGGGGGCGGGGCGCGCTCTGCGCGGCGGAGAGCGGCGGGAGAGGGTAACGGCGGCGCCTGAGCTGCGAGGGGCGGGTGGGGGCTGCCAGCGCTCTGCCCGTCCCGTCCCGTCCCGTCCCCGTTTGCGGAGCGGGGCCGCCACAGCTCGGCGCGGCTCCTCTCAGGCCGCCTCCGCCCCCTCGGGTGTTGTTGCGGGGCCGCTCGGCAGTGGGGCCTCAAGGGGCGGGTGCCCAACGAGCGGTTCCGTCAGAGCAGTTCCACAGCGAAGCTTGGAGGCTTCCAGTGTTGGGAGGGGACGGGGGGGGATCGGTAGCTGCGCCTCACACCTGATCTCCTCAGGTTATCCAGGCTGGCTGTGGGCGCTCCTGCTCTTCTGCATGTGCTCCAGAAGTTACTGTGCGGCCTTCCGCCCATGTCACTTAGTGGTACTGTTAAGTCATAAGCTTATGTGACAAAATATGTATCCAATGTGCGCTGTTCGGTTTTCTGGGTTTTTTCCCCCTCAATGGCATAATGTAATAAGTTGCTTTGTCTTATTTTGGTGTGTTGTCGCAGCCTTCAAATGGAGATAAAAACAGCTGTCAGAAGATACGCAACAAGAAATAAGACAGCAGGAGCAGAGCTGTCGGCATCCAAATCTCGAGTCGACTGGAGGCTCACTAGAAGGGAACTGGTGCTCCTTGACAGCAGTGACGAATCCCCAGCTACCTCCGAGGAGGAGCCTTCCACGTCAGAAAGTGAAGTAGATGAAAGAGACGAAACTTTTGTCAAGAACAGTCTTCCAGATGAGGAAGAGAAAGACCGCAAGGCTGAAGTCACAGATGATGGGGAAGATGAGTGTGTTGTGCTTGGGAAGCGTAAGAGGTTGAGCACCTCTGTCTTGTATGACAGCGATGAGAGTGAGGACAGTGACATAGTTGTTAGAAAGGTTTTTGCTAAACGCCACTGTATAATGGATGAAGATGACAGTTCTGAAGAGCAGCAGCCTGATAAAACGTGCCCTACAGAGAATGTGGCTACTAGTAGAAAGCAGAAAATGTTAGCAAAATTGAAAGAACTTGCAAGACGAAGCACAACTCAGAGATCCTGCAGCACTGCGAATTGTGAGGTCTGGGTTTTATCTTTGAAATTTAGTTGGAAAAAATAGGGAATATAAGCAAAGGTGAAGACTAATAAATACAGATCAGTGGGATGTTTTGGCTTTGAATGGATGACTAATCATCACATTTTAGTAGTCACATTAATTAGATAACAGTATTGACTGCTGAAAATCTACCAAATTACTTTTATCAGGAAGCAGAATACCTGCTGAAGTAACTTGGAGATCTCATGTTACCTTTATTCCTACTAGTAGGTTGAAGAGAGGTACATGGAGATGGCTAATTTAAAGCTAAAAGTGATTGTCATATAGTACAGAATTATTTATTTTTTGGAAATGTGTGCTGTCTTGTTAGTTGAGCAAATGGTGTTATGAGATAGTCGGAAGTCTTACCTAGTATGCATAGTAATTGGTCAGTGCAAATATTGAGAATTCTTGTGTTTGAAGTATTTTTTAAAATTTAATTAGGATTCTAATAGCGAAGAAGAAATAGAAGAGGAACTGTGCTGTCGCTTGCCCCTCACACCAACAGAAGGTAGTGACACTGACAGTGGCAGCATGAAAGATTTTATAGTAGAAGAAGATGATGATGATGACAACAACAACACAGAGAATGTAAACAGTGAAAATCAGCCACTACAAAAGCAACTAAATTCATCAAATAGCCAGTTGCTGGCATACTACATCCCACAGTGTAAGATCAAAATTAGTAATTCTGTATGTGTAACTTGCTCATAGTGCTGTCATAAAAATTAATGGTCTACATGCAAATGCTAAGTAATAGGGTATCAGAGTTTAAAAGCAGATTGCTCAAAGTCTTCAATTGATTGTGGAAGCACTCTGATTTCCACAGTAAACATTTGCAGTCTTTTGGTATCTTAATTAAAGAGAGGGTGTCATTTGTAGGGAGGGAAGGGAAACTATGGCACAGATTTTTTTAAGCTGGTCTGATTTAGGATAAAATGGGAGTGCCTGTGACACCTGAAAGGATCATCCTTCCTCCTGTGAGCTTGTGATACATGCTAAGAGTAGCTATGTGCTGGTGACATATGCTAAGAGAGAATTCTGTCCAAATTCTGTTCTTGCCACAGGTTTGGGGGTTTGGGCCTTGGGATTTTTTTTTTTTCAATGCATTTTTATTCCATGGTGGTGAGACTTGGGAGCAGAGGTCTGGAGGGATTTCTGACTTTACTGGCTAATCTTGGCCAAACTGCTCGGAGCAAAAAAACTCTTCAGGTTGTTCTTACATGAAAACCTGGTTCTGGGTGAGCAGAGAGATTTGAAACAGACCTTTATGTGAGTTATTTTATTCTATATTTTGTTATTCAGAAGGAGGTGTGTGCTGACTGGGCAGTTGGTGCTAGTGTGGGTGATCACAAACATTTGTGGTGTTTCTTCCCCAATGAAGACCTCAGCTGAATTGTGTGTAGTTGAAAGAAAGTTAGAAAAAAGACCCCAAACAAACAAAATGAAACAAAACCCAAAACAACGGGAAAATAACAAACAACACACAAACACAACAGAAGTCTGTCATCTCCGATTTGTATTTCCTGCTATTCATGGAGCAAATTATTCATGTCTTTTAGTGTTCGTATTTCTTACTGTGGGCTCTTCTTGCTGAAAGCATGTGTGACTTCAGGATGCTAAAATTCTGTGGGATCATTGCGATGAGAAGCACAATTTAAAGGCAGAACCTTAAATGTTTGGATATTGTACCTTGAAATTATTTCATAATCCATATTTAAATAGCTTTAAATTTTAAATTCGCAATAATGGGGAAAGGAATTCTTACAGGACTTCTAATATTGCTTACCTTTTTTTTTTGTTTTTCCCCTTTTTTTGTTAATTCTAATTATGTTGGTTTCTTCCCAGTAACTCGCTGTGATCATTACATTCACTTCAAAAGAATAGTAAAGGCTCTCCTTATAAATGCAATTGATGACACTTTTCTGAGCTCGTTATATGGTAAGTAAATCAAATTAAATAATGTAATTGTGCATTCAAAGTTGTACAAAGCCGTTTATTCTAGGGAAGGTGTTTCTCCTAATTAGAATGTAGAACTGAGACCTGAGATCTGTGGTTTTCCTGCTCTGTAACTTTGGCAGGGGAGGGGAAAGAGGATCTAACTGAAAATGATAGTGTAGTCTTGGAAAAATGTGTAGGCTGAATTCTTTTAAGCCTAGAAGGCTCAAAACGCCTTCTTGAAATGTAGGGAAGTTCTTCTGTGTTAATGATCAGCAGTAGCCTTTCCAGCATGAAGGTGAAATTAGTTTCAAAGCAGGTATCTCACACTGAAAACCTTGCAAGGTCAGCTGATCTGTCAAAATCTTGTGTGCTCCATTGCTTTTCTTCCTGAGGAATTTGCTAATAAAGAATTTATTTTTATTTCATTTTTTAACACGTTTGCTTTCGATGAAATAAATTTCGACTGCAGTCAGTACCTGTCTTGTTCTTGCTGAGGAAGTTCTTTTTGGCATTTGGCCTAGTGGGGCTGAAGGACCACCTCACATGTAGTTTAATCAGCACTGTCAAGATGGGATTAAGGAGAGGGCTGTTGGGTGTCAGGTTGTGGAAGGAGTCAGTGAAGAGCCAAAGACAGGAAGTTTTGGTATCATCAGGAACCAAGAGGGAACAGAGAAACTGAAGTATGCCACAGACCTCAGAATAAAGGTTGTATATTCTTGGAGTTGAAAATGCCTTTCATCTACCACTACCAGTTCTTGCAGGTGTTTGGTTTGTTTTGTTTCACCAAGCGAAAACAAACTTATGAAAAGAAATAAGAAAACTTTGCCAGATTAATGTTGTCATAGCTTTCTTCTGTTTCAAGTGGTATCTGCTCTACAAAATGTAGCAACTTACTGCCAAGGTGCTGGAAGTAGATGAGCTCTGTGGGTGAGCTGGAGGTTGTACTTGAGCGTTGTATAGTATGAACATAACCTACCGTTACAAAAATGTATTTTTATAATGTGATTCTGAGTTAATGGAAGTGAATCTTCATTAGTTTGTATCAAGAGCAGCATCTATAGTATTAGAGTTCAGACTTGCTTTTTATTTGAAGGGATTTTTGTGGTCTAGCACAGGCTCTTCAAGATGAAAAATGCACTTTAGTACAGTGGTGAGTGTCCCTGCTTCTCATGTGGGAGATCAGGGGTTCAACTCCCGCCCGTGGTCAGTGGTGCTGTTTAAGAGTTGGACTCAATGACCCTTGTGGGTCCCTTCCAACTCAGAATATTCTGTGATTCTGTGATTATACTGCAAATGCGTGTGTGTAAAATGAAGAGGGGAAAACAGTTAATTGTAACTATGGTGGCTATAATGACATTTAATGGTTTTATATAGAAAGCTAGATAGCCAGTGGTCCTTTTCAGTTCTGAGTTGGAGTTTTATGATGACTGTATTGCTAGAAGATATGGAAAGGTAGCTGAATTAAGTACACACTGAAGTTCCAGGACAGTATGCATTGGCTTGCACCTGTGGGAGTCCTATTGAATTCCTGGAGTCCAGCATGTATTTGGGAAACAGTGGAACAGTGGTAGTTTTACTCTTCCTCATGCTTGTTTATTTATTTTGCTTGAGTAAGTATTTTGAAGTACTTATACTTCTTAAGGCATCTGACTGTGCTGCTGAAGTGTAAGGGTCAGATTCTCTGTGCTCTTTATAAGGGACAAAGAGAGTTGTCAAAATTTCTGCTGTGAGGGAGCTCAGAGCAATTTGTTTTCATGGAATGTAACCACCCCCCTTATGGATTCTAAACAGCTTAAAGAGATTGGACAAAAAGCGAGACATTTCTCCTCTCCTTCCTCCTTTTCCATTCTTTTAAATGGGATTGAGTCAATGGATCTCCATTTGGAATGACAGCTTTTAACTCTAACCTTGATTGTAGAGTTTCTTCATGTACTACTTTTAAAATAATTATATATATTACTTTATCAAAGATGCCGGATCACTTTTGTATGTAACAGGAGCAAATTATATTGAGTAATAATTTATTAAAGTCACTCATAGTTCTTAGTATGCAGAAGCATAGTGTCCTTGAAAATGTTGTCTAAAGAAACTTGGACAGCATAGGGAGGTCAGGAAATGAGTAATCATTCTCACTGAACAGATGGAACAAGGCGAAAGAAGTATGCACAAGATATGCTGCTCTCACTCCATTATTTGGATGACCGTTTCATTCAGCCTCGTATTGAGAACTTAATCTGTAGAAGTCGCTGGAAAGATCGATACAAGGTATGTAGATTCCACTTTAAATAGGGGAGTGGGCTCCAAATCATATCATTACTGACTTTTTTTTTTAACACTGTAATTCTCTGTAAGGGTACAACAATTGCTATATTTGTATAATTTTTTAATGGAAACTCATTGTTCTTTAACTTACACAATTTGTTTTGATGCTTATAAACATCAGAAATATGTTATGTCTTCATTATCAGATAAACATTTGGGTGGCAGAACAGAATCTGTTTCCAGCTCTCTGAATGTTTCTGCTAACTTCAGCAGATTAATTTTTGAGGAATTTTTTGTGGCTTGCTAAATGTTATAAAAATTTTTCTTCCTCCTCCTACAAAAAAATAAACTATGTAGTATGTTCATGAATCTTCTGCTAGTACCAGAAAAAATAAAATCAGTGTACAATAAGGTAGTCATTGTATGCATATTACTAGAATTATATCAGTGTAATAGGTTTGGTGATCCAATAATCACTGTAATAGAGGGGTCTGGCCAGTGCAGAGAGAGTGTGTTTAGTTGAAGAATAGCAGCCGATGTAGTTGCACCCCTACTCCTAGGATGCAGAAGCCATTCTCTAGGTCTGAAGCCAAAAGAAAGTTCATTAATGAACTGGAGTGAACCAAGTGAGGGGTTGGGAAATGATAGAGAGTGTCTGTGTTAACAGCCTAATGAGGAAAGACTTCAGATTTTAATCTCTTGTTTTTCTTGGACTTATTTTGTGTGAGTACAGAGTACTCAGCAGCCTATTCGAGGCATAATTCAGTTTACAAATATTCTTTAATGTTATCTGAAATCTGTTTTTCAGGAGCGTGTGGATTGTTACCCAAATGTTCGCATAGTCTTGAAAAATTCCAAAAATATGTCTTGTCAGGCCTGTGGATTGAAGCGGTATTGTAAGTTTAATGTGTTGCTCTCTGGAAAGCTTTATCATAGTAAAACTTTGGAAGTGGATGACTTCATGTCAGATGACAAGCAGGTAACTTCAAACAAGGACTCTATTTTTAATCTTTGCGTGGTATTACAGAAAATCACCTCTCAACAATAGATATCTAATGTCTACAATGCTGGAGCAAAGTGTTAGGATTTTGTATTTCTATGTCTAAATCCTATTTAGTTTTACATAAGAGGAACATGGTGCAGTTTGAAGGAGTTATGAAGGAAGTTCCTATAAAACCAGAAAATATGAATGGAGGCATGCCTCCCTGCCCCCTTCTCTCTTTCTTATATGTTGGAAAAGAGGTAATGAAAAGTATCTTCAAATAAATCCAACTTTTGGCAAGAAAATAAATCAGATGTTTTTCTTTTGTGGTGCTTGGGGAAGCAGTTGGAAACTCAGTGTGAAGACTGACAGCACACGTTAATGCATTAATTTACATACTAACCGAAGCACTACGTAACAGGAATACTCAATCAGTTAATTCTAAAGTAGCCTTTTGTTTTGTCGGATAACAATTAATAAGATTGAAAATCCCAAAACAGAGGCATATCTTAAGGGAAACCAGAGGCTGTTGCTCTGCATGTCCATGGCTTTCCTGGTTTTCACCAAGTACCAGAGAAATACTGTGACTTTTTTTTTAATCTTTAATAAATCCCCTATGTCTGTATGCCAGAAGTCTGAGGCTTTAAATAAAGAAGGACATTTTCCTCAGATTTACATATATTCTAAGTACTAGAATGCCTTTTCATTGAAGTTAGATCACTTCAAAACCCTTTGCCTTGGTGTATACCTATAATGACCTTAATACTTTCTCAGCAGGAATCTTGCATTGATTAGCTTTCAGAAACATTGTGAAAGTAACTTTCTGTATGATGGACAATCATCTCCCTTGAATGATTGTGTTTTCTATTTTGTGGCAAGGAAGGTTTGTTCTGCATTGAGTCACTATATATTTGTATATTGGTGAGTATCCCCACCTGTCATGTGGGAAACCAGGGTTCGATTCCCCAACAGTTTTTTGGGGTGGTGTTTTTTGAGAGGTCATAGTCTNTAGGTTTGCTGTTTCTGTGCCTACTGTGCCTCTAGCATTTGGAGTGTCCACATGCACTCCAACAGTTCTTGTTTGCTCTGCATCCAAAAATTGAGTGAAAATAGTGCCATTATCCTCATAGTCCAAGTGCAGCCTAGTCTGAATTTACTGCTTCACTCTTCAGACTTTTTTCAGTGTCTGCCATTTCCCACATAGATTCTGACTCAGAACAAAGTATCTTGGCATCTCAGATGAATTGACACTTGAAGTTGCTGATCTCCTTTTAAGAAGACTTGTTCCTAGCTATGTCAATACATTTTATTCGAGCCTTTTCTCCATTACTGCATTATGAGAACTACTTGTCCGTACTAGAGAGCTTTGCTGTTTAGGTTGTCTTGCATCTTTTTCTCAGTCAGTTGTCTCTACTGGAACATTTTGGATTCAATTATAATTCTGGAATAAAAGATGTCTTTCATGTTGTTCCATGATATTGCATTAGCAGTCATTTTAGGTGACTTGAAAAGTCACTTAAAATAATTTAGTAATAGGTTAATATCATTTATTCCACAACTGAGCCTTTTGAAGACCTTGACTCTTAAGAACCTGGGTGCTTCTAATATTTAGAGATCTTCCCTTCAAATTTGCAGCTACTTGTTGTGATTATTATGACCTTCTTAGGTAATGTAATTCATGACCTCTTACAAAAAACTCAAAGCATCTACAGTTGTTTACCAAGCTGATATCCAAGTTCTGCCTGTTTTCCCTTTCAGGGGGCACAGATGGTATTTTCATTTTCTTTGTGAATGTAAGAGAATTTTTTAATACAGCTGAAGTTCCTCACAGTATTTGCTGAAAAGAAAAAAGTTTCAGAACAAGGCTTTTTTTCACTATATTTGGTAATGAGGTATAATGGGATTTCTCAGGTAAAAATAAAGTGAAGCCTTTGTCAAACTGGGTGTACACCTTCCTGAAACTCAAGCCTGTGTGGTTTGGACCTTTGCAAATTTTCTAACTTAGAGATTTGATATCATGATAATCAGTGTGATCATCATTGCGTTATCATATTGGGCTCTGCATGTGATGCAGTAGCTATGAAAATCTGTGCCAGTTTTTCTTAGATTATAGATCCTTCTAAGCAGCAGTTGCTGATACCCTGTTTTGAAAAGTATGTATGTGCATGATAGTCAAGAAAGTTAGATTTTTCTAGGAAGGCGTTCCCCTTTTTTATTGCAGGAATACAGTAAGTCCTCTACAATCATCCCAGCACTGATACTGCAGTCTGTCTTACAGTCATTCTTCCTTACATATGGGTTTCTAAATATAGGTCACTGATTTTAAAATTTTCAGTTTTTCATGGTAAGTGCATGCCTTACCTAGCCAGAAATAATAAGTGAACTAGCACAAGAATTTAATCTTTACTCAACTTCCAACTAAGTGTAGAAATTACAGTAGCAGTTCCCCCACTGCTGACCAAATATTGTCCTGCATGTAATGCTGGGTGTTTTTCGCTTTGGAAAAAACTTGAAATATCCTACGGAATATTGAACTGACTTGCTGGTTCATTTTTGTCCTCTTCAGCTTAACAGTAGAAAATGAGAGCTTTTTTTCAACCTGTGTACACCAGCATCTGGGCACATGTCTGCTGTGTGCGTGCTCTGTCAGGGGCTGTAAAACAGGAGAGAGAGTAACTGAGCGCGTTCCAGTAACTTTTGACAGCATCTTTTTAATGCAATATTTGTGTTCTTATGGTGACCTGCAATTTAGACTGTTAAAAGTACTGTTCTCAAGTTGTCCTTAAAGTTCTACTGACAGTGCGTTGATCAACTTGTCCTGCTAATTGAGAAAAAAAGAAGGAAAAAATAAAGAAAAGGCTCACAGAGCTACATAAAACTGGCATTTCACAAACTTAATTGACTTATAGAGAAGGCAGTTCAGCAATGGCAGATCAAATTGAGTGGAAACACATAGCTGGCCTATCTTTTATAGATTTGTTTGAAAACACCCAAGAACAGTAGATGTGGAGAGAACAAAAACAGATCTCAAATCCCCTTCTACATAAAACTTTCCTTTTCCCTCATGTCAGAAATATTCTGCTTTGCCAGTAGAAAGAAAAGAGAAACAGCTGTTCCAGTTTTGCTTAGGCTTGCAGTGATCGTTCACTGTGTAGGTGCCAATTCTTATTTCTCCATGGTCAGGGGAATTGAACAGTTTAGAGGTAAAGGTGTCCCCCCACATTTCCTTGATCCTGTGTCACTTGGATTATAAACTGTTTTCTCTGTCAGTCGTGGTGTTCTGTTTACAATCATGCTTAGAGGACATGGAGTCAGTCACTACATGTTTTGCTATTGTCGGACCATGTTCCTGCATTCCATACAAAGTGATTTAACACAACTTTGGCTTGATAGGGCCAGCTTGAGTGGATAACTTAAGCATTAGGACAGAGGGACTGAGAGCCATGAGAGGAAAAAACTAGATTGAGATTCTTTCCAAAGCTGCATTCTGGAATAGCATTGTATTTTTAGACTATCTTTCTTTCTTCAAAAACACAATGCATACGTGCATTTAGATGATATTTATCTATTTGCCTTTGGCATTTCTCCAATGTGAAAATATTTTACACCTCACACATAAATGAGCTATGAAACTTATTGCCACAAGATATTTTGGAAGGAAAAAGTGTTAGTGGGTCCCAAAACAGATTAGATGGGTTCTTGGGGAAGGTTCTTTCACACTATGGAACATGACTTTTGGGATGATACAGGCAATTTTAACTCTTGACTGCCAGAAACTGGGTAGTAATCTTATGATTGTTTTGATGTCTGTTCTGGATCTCGTACTAACTTCCTAAATAGTATCAGCTGCTATCTCTTGTCACAGGGGAAAGAACTGGGCCGTTAGTTTGATGCAGGAAAGTTGCTTCTATTTTACATCACATAATGTTCCAAGTGCCACAGGTCATTGCTTGGGCTACTTGAAAAGTCAGGAAATGCTGCAGCTCAGTTCTTGATTGTGTCAGTATTTTAAATGGTACTTCCAAAAATTTGAATAAATTGAGTTTCAGCATTGGTTGGCACTTGCACCTGCAGCACCAAACACAAGCCTTAGCTTTTCATTTTTGGGGGTAGTAGAAAATGGAGTTGTATATAGGTACAATATGTACATAATCAATAGAGAATTACAATATAGTAATAAGCATGTTTTGTCTCAAGATGTTTAAAATTTTAGTAACCATTTACTGTAGGTCAGATCCGAAGTTCGAGCATGTCTCTTTTTACTTCGGTGGTATTGTGCCTGCTGATATCAATTGAACTGCCAGGTAATATATTTAAGAAATTAAGTATATTCATATATTTAAGGAAATAATATTATAAATTTTGTTTATATAATCATTATAAATGCGTTTTCCTGTAACATTCATTGTCAGTAGATACAGCTAGTGCTGCACAAGTAGCTCAGGTGTTTCGGGGAGCAGCTCACAGATGCATTCAGGAACGCTCCCTGAAAATGCAGATTGTAAGG
>WEKX01016157.1:278078-309688 GCA_013390025.1 Pitta sordida | reverse complement strand
GCCTCGGGCACCCCAGGGTGGGTGGTCCCTGCCAGGCGCTGGACCCCCGCGGTGGCACCGAGGGTGCGAGGAGCGGTGGGCGGGTTCGTCGGCTGCTGGGCGGGGGGCTAAGGGACGTGTGCACCTCGAAGGGATTTTGGAACTGCTTGGAGTGTTTTGTGGTGGTTTTGTTTTGTTTGTTTTAAATCGTGTTGTGGTCCTAGCGCGCCTCTGCCGTCGCCCTGCCAGGGCGGTGACAGCGGTGTCCCCCAGGAGGGCACCGGCGGCCGACGCTGTCGGCGCGTCCTCGAGCAGGGGTGAAAAGTAGCGCGCAAGTATCGCCCGTGTTCAGAATTGCCTCCCCTGCCCCACTCCATGCCGTTCGTCAGGGCTTCAGGCCCCTGTTTTCACTCCGTTTGCGGCCGTGCCCCTCGAATTCGGCCCGTGGCTACGCCCGGGGCAGTGCCGGGAGCGCCGGCCTCGCCAGCGGCGTTCGGATTGTTGCGGTCATCCAGCGCGTTCCATGGAGAAGAGTTACGAGAGTTTTCCAGGCACCGCCGCTTTGTACATGATAAGTTGACCTTTTTCAACTGGAAATTTCTCCGAACTTGTCAAGGAGGCGAAACCGTGTGTCCTGTTACTTCATTGCCGGCGGTCGGGGCACCAGGCTGTTGAAGGCGTGTGCTGCGCTCTGCCGCCTCCCAACTCTTAATTCTCGGCACACGGGGAGAGGAGTGACTGCGTCCTGATAGGCCCGTGGCTGCCATTCGAACAGCTGAAAATAGATCGCTCCCTCTGCTCTAGGCATCAAACTTCTCTTTCTTAGTGCCTGACGTATGCTAAAACGGGACCTTTGTGGTCGTTTCTCCGTTCTTGCCGGGGAGTTGGCTGGGTGCGTGGATCGACGTTTAGGGCTGCGTTACTCAGCATCGTTCGGGAGGGTGATGATGCAAGTGTGAAATGCGATAACATTGTGTCCGAGGGGAGTTTAGGCGCTTCGACCTGACTCAGTGTTCAGATTAAATCTCCCCACATTCCTCCTCACAATCAAGAAAGCCATTATCTTATTTTTCCAGTGTGTATTAATGTAATGCCTTGCACTTGCCATATGGGAAAAAAAAATAAATACGTACTTCTGCCTAATAATGGACGTCCCAGAAAAATTCACTGTCTGAAATCAAGGGACAGGCCTACATGGGATTTTTTTGGTTGTTTTGTTTTCAAATTTTTTTACTAGTTGCTACTATTATTATGAAATAGCTGGAGACAGCTGTTTAAAAATGCTAAATGAAACAATTCCAAAGAAAATATTGAAAGATTTTCATGTTTTAAGTGCAGAGAGGCTCTCCTTGTTTCCGAAATACCACTGATGACTGTTAACCTGCTCCTTGCTGGAGATGCTATCCATGGCTCTCACTCCACATTGCATGTGGCATTACATCCCAGACCATGGTTTTTGCATGCTAGTGTTCAGTAATCCTGCTGACGTGGTGTGTGCGACTTCAGTGAGCATGACATTTGGAGCCCTGAACCATGTTTTAACACAAAAAAAACCTCTGTTTTATGAAGCAGCATTGTTGTATGGTATCACTGCACATCGCTGATCCTCCCACTCTGTGCTTGACGCAGATGTTTCTCATTTGCAGCTCTGGTAGGACTGACTAATTAAGAAGTTCAAAGTCACATCTCCCTGTCATGGAGGTATGGAGAGCTCCTTAGAACATTGTTGCAAATACATACTAACAAGGAAAAGCAGAGCACAGGGGTCTAAGTGGGATGAAATCAAGGGGCTGAGGGTCATATATCAGGTAGTGCTACATTGTGCTCCTGTTCTTGAAAATTCAGAGGGCAGGGATGAACCAGGAAATAATAGGGCCCTGCTTTTCCTCCAGCCACAGCTGGAAAAGGAGTTTTCTCTGCCAGTTATTCTGATTTTACTTGAAGAGGAAGGATGAGACAGACTAAGCCTGTTGTCCTGTGCATTAAAAATGGATGGGAAGAGAACAATCTCTAAGCAGAATCCATCCTCTATGGGATGTTTCCCAAGAGGAAATCCTGTGGAAGCCTTATATGCACTAGTCCTCTAATTCCAGACTTTTTCCTTACAGCAGATCTGAGGTGCATAGGGTTCTGAAACAAGGGGCAGCTCTAAGCTTCAGTTGCAGCAGGTACAGCTCTGGCACAAGGAAGCAGAAGACACGACCATTGGTGTGAGTCTCACACTGAGCATGTGAGACTGGACACATTTCTGACTGCAAGGTGAATGTAAAGCTCTGCCTGCCTTGCTGTAGGTCCACCAGTTAAAAAAAAACCCCCATGCCTCCACACAAATAAGTACACAAGCAGTCATAACCTTCATTGAGTTCTGGCCGTCAGGGCACTCTTCGTCTGCAAAACCTGGCTGGGTTGTTCCCTTGGCTTTCCGTATCCCCCTGCTCTTGTTACACGTGCGCCTGCCATTTTTAGTGGCATTGGATGGGTCCTTTATACAGCTGGACTCAGGAGTAAATATTTGATGCTCAGTAACATTTGAAACAATGTTCACTTGAGCATATCAAAGAGCTTAAAGTGATTATCTGATATTGTTGATACTATTATTTGATACAGTCTTTTTCCAGTGGAGTGTATATAACTGGCAGGAGAGAGTTTTTAGCGGGGTTTGGTTTGGGCTTAATTTGACAATGTTTCTTTGATTTTTGAGAAGGTTTCTTTGACAGCAGCATTTTCTAATTAGAGAGTGAGGATCAGAGTTTTAGGTGGACTGGTGGATGTGGGTGTGTGTGAAGGAGAAATTTTGTATGTGAAGAAGAAATTTATTTTTCAGGACATGGTTAGGGAAGCTTTTGTACTCTCTGCCTCCCTGCATTTCCCAAGAGCTGGCACTTGTTTATTTATATGGTGGTGTTACTTTTCGTAGTGCAGAGTGGAACAGATAAAATATTTTGTCTTTCTTTCACGCATACATCTACATGTATGTATATGCCCTCCAGCACTTAACTGTTTATACTATTTATGTTATATATAAACAGTTAGCTCTGGAGGGCATTCCTCAGTGGCTTAAGCACTAAACTAGTAATACCAAAGTTCTTGCACTGCAGTTTCGAATCTCCAGCAGCCAAATCATTCCATCGTTCTTCTGAGATAGGCTGAGCCCTGCTCATTTTGCTCTACACAAGCTGGGAACTCTGCCACATGGGAATTACTGTATTATTCAGGTCAGGTTCTTTCATCACAGCCATTACACTGGTGGCTGTGAGGGTGTTAAGGGATGTTTGTCATCAGTCACAGGTAACTTGTTCTGCTTTCACCCATCTCAAAGTTGCGCTGAATGGATCATTATAAGAATTAATTTAATATTTTTTTCTACTTGGAAAAGTGACTGTGAAAGTGGTCTGCTCCCCAGATGTAGTGTGCAAGCAGATGAAAAAAAGAAAAGGGAAAACAATCTAATAAAGGTGATGTATCCAAGGAAGAGGAGAATGTGTTAATTCCTCCTGCTCCCCTAAGTTCTCATCAACAGCTGTACAAACGCCGAAGAGTCAATGGGTATGTTCCAGTTCCCCGAGGACCTTTGGAAAACAGGCCTGCCTGACTGGTACCAAAAGCCAAGGTTGACTTGTCAAACCTTAATTTAGGCAGTTACTTTATGTGGAGATCCTGAATTAACTTCCTTAGGACCTTTTTTTTTAATGATCCACACTGTGCTTGCTGAGGTTTGGCTTCCTCTGTGCTAGCATTAAAGATCCCTGAGTACATATTTTAAAAGGAACGATAGTGCTCTGGTATCTTTTTCCCAAGTTTACACTTACCCACCTCCCAAGATCTTTGCTCTGTTTGCTAGTTAGCTGCCAGGGTACCCTGCAGAAATATCTGCATTTTCTGGTTGTGGATGTATGTAACTTTTGTAAGTGATCTGAAGCAAGCAGTATGAGGCGACCAGCTATAGGGTGAAGTGACATTACAGTGTGGTGAACACGGGTGGATGAAAGCACAAACCATTCTGTAATGCTAGAATGGGATATTATGAATGACGAAGTTTAGTGCCAAAGCTATTAAATGTTCTGGTTGTGAGATGAAGGACTATTGTCTGCTCCTTGGGCTTCTGCAGGAGTGAGGTTGTGTTCTGATAAAGATAATTTATGTAGCCGAGTCAGGTAAAATTAACAAGTCACATTGTGGTTAGAAAAAAAATCTGCTGTCATGGGCCCTCTGGCTTACTGGAAGCAATTTGGTTAGGATGGACATGGACACTATTGAAAATTTTTGTTCTCCTCAGCCATGAGAATGTTTTCCAAATCAAAATCTCTGGAACCTGAATAAAAGCTATTTTAAATGAAAAGTTTGGCAAGTGAAATTGTTAAATTTATGCTCATTTAGGAGCCTTTTCAAGACAATATCCCCCATCATTTCACTTGCCCCCTTTAAGGTTTTTAAGCTTTGAATACATTTAGGGAAAGTCTCTCCCATTCTGAAACTGTTTAACTGACTGTTTCCACCACCAGAGTTTCTGTAGGTATTGAGCAGAGGACCAGTGTCTCTGCCTGGACCTAATGCACTCTCCAAGGCCAACCTGTGTGCTTATGAACTGGCTATTACAGCAGGTCCTCTGATAGAGTTCTTGCACCCCCATCAGTACTCAAATTGAGTCCCTCCTCTGTAGCACCACAACAAAGGAAAGTGATATACAGCTTCTGTTTGTTCTGTGTTGACAAGTGTGAATCCAGCAAAATGTCAGATGCTCTGTGGGGAAATCTGAATCTTAGAAAAGTATGACTGAGTCAAAGAAGCTGTTTTGCTGAAACTTTGACTTACATCATTATTAATACTTCTCCCTCTCAAAGAACACTGCCTGCAGAATGTGTATGTGGGGTTCAGTTAGGTTGCAGTGACCAAAAAAACCGCCAAGAAGCTTGGTTAGTTAGCAGGTTAAGAGAGGCCACAGCATACCTCTGTTCCTCTTCGTAACAGCTGCCAACAGTCCCTTCTACCAATATGTCATCCTCAGAGGTCAGTTGTAGTCTGCCTTTCTCATTAAGTGGGCTTATGTTCTCATTATGTTGGCTTATGAAACTGAAACTGACCCAAGTCTCACTGGAAAAGAAATGGTCCATCCTGGTCCCTCTGACAACTTTGGGAAGGGTAATAGTATCTCCACTGCTCCATATTGCACGTCCTATGTGGTGTATGAGGAGCTGGAGGCTGGCAAGCTGCTCCACTTAAAGTGCTGACATAGAGGTTTCAGCTCTGCCAGAAAGTGTCTCGGTGACCTGCACGTGTCCCCTGCTGTGCCACAATTTCACTTCTGTACTTAAGCTCTTCAGGTTCTACCATCTCACTAGTATGTGGAACCTTGGTTTTTGCTGAAGGCTCAGTTCTACATGATGACGGCCTGGCACCATCATATCTATGGAGTTCAGGCAGGTGATTAAAGCAACCACTATATAACACTTCAGAGGGCACACAATCAGCTATATGATGCCTGGAAGAGCTTTAGGCACCTGACTGCTCTGAAGAGGAACATGGTCTTTGCTTTGCATGTCAGTGTTTCCCTGCATGTCTTCCCAGTGCTGATACGTTCAGTAACAGTAGCATGAGGCTGATGGGATTAATGACAAGTCTGTGTTTTCCAAAAATCTTAATCAGGGTATGTAAATCTGAAAAGGGTCTTACTGTTATCACACTGCTCCAATTTGGAACAGCTTTCAACAATGAAAGAGGCCATGGTCTTGGCTGCAGAAAAGGAGTTGATGCCAAGTGAGATTGGATCACACTTTCAACTTAACAGTCTTAAGGGGGATTTTGTTTGGTTTTTTGTTTGTTTGGGTTTTATATATTTGGTTTTTATTGTTGTTTGTTTTCTTTTTTATTTTAAATGAATTAATTTTCTTAATTTTTAAAATAAATTAATTTTCTTTTAAATAGCATCAACTCTTTATGTCCCATATTTCCGTTGGGAGATTTCCTATAACACTTGAGGGCCAACTTGTGGATTTGTTATGCCTTGTCAAAGGTCCTCATGAAATATTATTAGATGCAGGTAGTCAGTCCATAATTGTACTGAAGTGCCAACACCAATACAGTAATCTCTTGCTACTTCACAGTTCACCTTTCGCGCCTTCAATACCTTGCAGGCTTTTTTCCCCGTGAAGACATATTCCGCCTGCCTTGCTCATTCACGGTTTTTTTCTGGGTCACATGACCACTGGATGGTCACACATGCACAGTGCATGCCTCTGCTGCATTGAGACCCGCCCACCCTGGAGGGCGGGGAGAGGCTGAGGATACACCCTCCCAGAGCTCGCTGGGGCAGAGTGGGTGGGGCACTGAGCGCGGCTACATTTACATATGTATTTTCCACTACTTCATGGATTTTTTTTATTGCGCCATCTTTCTGGAACTGCTTCCCCTGAGATATTCAAGGGGTTACTGTACCTAAAACAAAATACCTGCTACTCTTGAGCAACAGTTTTTAGTTGAGCACACTGTAAACTAAAAAGTCAAGGTTTGACTCTAGGATCTATTCAACAGATTACTCCTGTTATTTCACTTCCACAAGCCTCAGTTTCCTCTATGAAAGATGCTATTTATCATCTTTTTAAAGTGCATTGAGATCTGGTGGCAAGTTTTAGGGCTCAGAAGCCAAATGCACTAGTGATGGAGCCTAAGACAGGAGTTTTGAACATTTTCTTTGGCAAAGCCTTTGAGGTGCATTCAAATCACTTTTCAAATTCAGCCTTTGACCTACAGATATGACTCCTGGAAATATAAACCCGATGAGTCTTGCTTTACTTGCTCTTGAGCTGTATCAGTTTGTACTCAAATAAGTCTCCTAATCAAGCCATCTACATATATCCATGTTTCATGTAGTTGATTCTCCAGCAAACTGGGAACAAAGTGGGACTGGAACTGAGATGATACACACAGGTCATTAGCTCGGTTTGAGGCTACAGCTGCACCCCTGTGCTAGCAGATGGAAGCTACCTTGTCCTGTATGTGTTCCTTCTCATTTGGTAGTAATAAAAGATGGTTCACATTAGTGGATCAGGGTGGGGAAGACACTCAGAAATATTTTTTAATTGAATAATTTACACAAAATTCCAACACACTTACTGAAAAATTATTAATATATTCTAGTTTTAATTTGAAAATGCTTCATGCCTGTGGTTTCATATGCAGGTTTTGGCATTTCCCTGAAGAAATTCTTTTTGTTCAAGAAATGCTTCCTGTAGCTATTTCTATCTGTGTCACTCAGTTATAATTCTGATGCACTTGCAAACTCAGCTGAATCGAGTTGCAGAGAAATTAGTACCAATTAGGAATTGACATGAACATGCTCCTGACAAGTGGGGATGCAGATCTAGCAAACCCATTTACCTGCTGCCTGAGCCTGAAGCTGACTGAAAGACCTGGTAAGATCCTGGACTAGCAGATGAAACCCCAGGAAGGCTCCTTGTAGCTATCTTGTTTTAAAACAAGTCATGCTACTGTGCAAGAGTCATCCCTGTGGTACCCTGGCTTTATTGCAGAGCTCTGTAGCCACCTCCCTAGAGTAGGTGTTATACAAACACCCAGTGAGAACTGTGCCCTTCCCTGTATGGCTTAGAGCCTCAAGAGAAAAGACAGACAAAGAGTGGAAGGAGGAACAGAAGCAAAGAAAGGTCAAGTGTCTTGCCCAAGGTCAAACATCAGGTCAGTGGCAGAGCTGGGAATGGAGCCCAGATTTCCTGACTCCTAGTCCAGCACTCTATTAATCATCTCTTTGCTTTGTGTATTCCATGGCGCATTACTGTCCATAGGAAATGTGAGTATGACTTTCCTACAGCTTCAGAGTTACGTCTTAGTTTTGGAAACTATCATCAGCACATTACTGAGATCAAGAGGTCAGGTACTGGACTCTTATACATGTACATGCACTAGAGAATTCAGAACTAAGTGTTCTAGGTATCAATTTCATTCCAGGATGCTGAAAAGCCATATTTCATAATCCTGAATCTTTCTTTTAAGGCAAAATTTTAAAATCTTTTTTTCCCTTACATTGTGTACAAAGGGGTTTGTTCTTACAGCATTACTCATCACAGTTGAACTCCTGTATTGGTGTTTGCCCTAGAAATTATTTCTTCTTTGAAAATGAGTTTCAACAGTTACTTAGCTAGCAGGACTTTTCTTCTCCATGGAATTTACTAATGAAATAGTCAGAAAACCAGATAGCAACAGTCCCAAGACACTTGTGATTCTTACTTATTTTCATTCCTTACTGTACGATGTATTCAGTTTTTGAAGTCTTTCAATCGATTATCTTGATTGCAAAGTTAATTATACTTGTGAGATTCTTCTTTCCTTCTCAAAAATTTTGACTTGAGGTGAAACTCTGGCTATTGTGGTAATGAGTTATTGAGAATCTTTTGTAAACAATAGTATAATCACTTTCGTATAGTCATGGCAACAGTGTTTAAGCAATGAGCTTACTGAACCTAATGTGCACTGTCTCCACTGAATAGCTATTGCAGCATTGAAGTGCATGCTGCTCATTTTCAGAGGACTCAGGACATAAATTATTCAGCAAAACAACACTGCTTCAGAAAGCATCTTTGAAATTGTTGCATTTTGTACTAGCCGAAAAAGGATGCTTATTTTGCTGATGGGGCTACATTTAATTACTGCACAACAGTATAGTCTTTGGGCTAGGTCTTCTTCCACTGAATATAAGGGTGTCTGTTTCAAACCATTAGAGAACTATGCTACCTATCAGCAGGGTCATGCTTCCCCTGCTAATGTTTGCTGCCATGGAGAGCAGAATGGCTCAGGAGGATGCATCCTCCACATTTCCAAGATGTGAGAGGTGGTAACTAGGTGCAGAAGGAAGAATTTGGTTTAACGAACAGGGAGTTTACTCCAGAGGGCCATTCCCTTCCTTGCTCCAGAGGATCACCTGGATTTCTATTCAGTGCGCTGAGGAGGCACCTTGAAGAGTGGGCAACTTCACAGGAAGCTTCGGAGTTGAACCCCAAGACAAAAAGCTGCCTCTGATTTTTCTGTTTCTTTTGTTTTTACATCTCTCTCATTCAATAACTAGACCTGGAGGAAAGACCTTATTGGCGACAGTTGTTGATCTGGGATGAGTCATTCCACCAGATTTTAGAAATGCCACCCCAGTGACAGTTGGCAAAAATGCTGCTTGGGCTGTTCAGTTTATGTTTTTCACTTCGGAAAATCAGATCATTTATTTAGGGTTCTGTTGCTTTAGAAACCATCTCCAGACACTCTGACTTTCTTGCCCTGCCTTGTCTTGCCTTGCCTTGCCTTGCTTGCTTTGCCTTGCCTTTTTTTCCTTTCCCTCTTCTTCTCTCCCCCTCCCCTTTCTCCTTGCCCCCCACCCTTTTCCTCGCTACTGTGGTATCTCAACATCTGAATTTTTCAGTCTTGGTTCTGATCTGATTTGCCCCTCCTGCAACTGTCTATGGGAAATATTATGAACATGACACTGTGGAATATCAGCCTAATGGAGGATCAAGCTTTTTATTTCTAGTCATTATCACAGAATCACAGAATACGATGAGTTGGAAGGGACCCACAAGGATCATCTAGTCCAACTCACCATCTAATGCCCGTACAGAGACCAAACGCACACCCCAGAGTGGCGAACATAAACCTAGATCCCTCACAGGCACATAGTCCACTCCAAGCCAGGAGAGACCCACAGGACCATCCAGCCCAACACCCCCCAGCTAGACCATGTCACTGAGCTCCTCATCGAGTCTTCTCTTAAACACCTCCAGGGACGGTGACTCCACCACCTCCCTGGGCAGTCCATTCTAATAAGCAATCACTCTCTCTGTGAAAAACCTCTTCCTAACATTCAGTCTAAACCTCCCCTGGCATAGCTTGAGGCCATGTCCTCTCATTCTGGTGTTGTATACTAGTTTATAGTCAATTACATCTTTCGTTTTTCAAAGAAATGCATTCTCTCTCCTTCTCTGAAAGCTTTTGATTGAACATCCTTCTCAGCTAGATACTCTGGGTCTTCAACATGCATCTGCTTACCTCTATGGCCCAGTTCCCGGAAACAGTTATGCATGTGCCTAATTGTGCACACATGGGTAATCGCATTGAAATCAAGATGTGTTGAATTAAGCAAGTCTCAAAATATTTGCAGGGTTTGGTCTTTGTTCAACAAACAGGCCTCAACCTGGCTGAAGTCCATGACATGCTACAAAAAGAATCCAAATTTAGAAGTAGTTTATTAATTATTAATTGACTTACTACTTAAACTAGTTAATTCTATACTTTTAAAAACTACTTTCCATTTTTCCTGCAAATCCAATTGCCCTTTCTTTCACACTCCTTTTTCTTCCTCACTGCTCAACTCTCAGCAGATCTGAGCTGCCTGCCATGTGATCCCCTTTCATAATGATTTGAGTTCTGACATTTCTTTTTTCCTACCAACTTTATCTATTACCATAATAATTCCTAGGACATATTTTGTCCAGCTTTTAGGGAGAGAGAGAGTGTCACAGTGTTTCAGACCTTCATTTCCAAGTGCAGTATTAAATATAATCCTTATACATTATTATAGCACTGCCACTTGGACCACTGTAGGTCAGGTTATGTCAATATGTCATCAAAAGCTCTCTTTCTCAGGAGCTGGAACTCAGACGTTGACTGAATTGAAATTTGATGGCCAGCACCTGTAAGGACACTTTGCCTCCATCCCCTCACCTCCTTGCTTTTTTTTCTTTATGTTCCACAACATCCTCTTGCTTTCTGTCAAAGTCATGAGTTTAGAGACTGAGATAATGGTTGATTCCAGGCTCAGTTATTCTGAGCCACCCCTTTGGGTATGTCTAGACTGTCCTTCAAGGGGTGCCCTGAGGCAACCTGAAGGTACAATTTATTGTCTGTCTGGATGGTGAATCCAAGAGCAGGCTCAGCATGAAGGCCATCCTCAGACCATGTGTGACCATCCTTCATGCAGGAGCTCCTAAGGTGCCATCAGTGTCACACTCAGCAACTAAGGAAGCTGTAGATGTGACTGGGCTGAATCCTGTGAGGCTCCTATGTGAGCAGGGCTGGGAGCACCACAGTCGCCTCCCCTCTCATGGACTCGGTCAGTCATCATACAGACCTCTCTATTCCTCTAGGGAGAAAAAACCAGCTTTGAACTGGGGGGTGGAGGGGGGAAATTGGTATCTAGTAGTTGTGTAGCATGATCCTGCCATTTTTGGTACTTAGAAACCAAAACAAACCCCCACCATTCATAACACAAGATATCCAGGTTTTAAAAATTGCCACTTGGAAGTTACTTACACAGTAGCTACTTTTCATAAGGCCTTTTAGCCCATGTATTTACAGGTAGACCAGAATAGCTCTGCAGAAGTTAATCCAGTCCCTTGAGTAAACAGGGGACTTCTTTTTTTTTTTTTTACTTCTAAAACCTTCTGTATAAACCAGCCATATGTAAGGTCTTTGACTACATTTGTACCATACACAAGATCTGAGGGATCTTGCTAGAGCCAGGATGGCTAGTGAGGTTGATAACCCCTTGTTGGTGTACTGGATGTGTATTCATTCTGTTATGCCCATGAAGGGTAACTGCCTTTAGATGACCAGTGTGCCACAAGGGTTATTTAATGCAACGGACTAATATGTGGTTCTTGTAGCTCTCTCCCAGGACTTTACTGTCTGTGCTTGGGTCTCCTAGGCTGCCATCAAAGCACAGGCTCTTTGACAGCGGTCAGAAGGACTCTTCACTGTAGCCTCATGTTGCCACTTTTGTTCACAAAAATCCCACACATCCCCTTAGCCTGGTAAAGTCCTTCTTTGTCATTCCCCTCATCACAGAATCACAGAATACTATGAGTTGGAAGGGATCCACAAGGATCATCTAGTCCNTGTTCCTGATACAGGCCAGGATGCCATTGGCCTTCTTGGCCACCTGGGCACACTGCTGGCTCATATGGAGTTTCCTGTCGATCATTACACCTAAGTCCCTCTCCACTTCACTAATCTCAAGCCACTCCTCCCCCAGCCGGTAGTGATGCATGGAGTTGTTATGTCCAAAGTGAAGAACCCGGCCCTTAGACTTGTTAAACCTTATACTGTTGGAGTCTGCCCAGTTCTCTAGCCTGCCAAGGTCCCTCTGAAGTGCCCTGCTACCCTCTGGCAGTTCAACGTTTGCCCCCAGCTTGGAGATGGTTTGGGAGAGAATCTGGCTGACCGTTGCTCCAATGAAGTCAACCAGTCCATGCAACAGTCCCAGCAGGAGATGATTGAAAATCTGAAACCCTCATCCTCTTCCCAAAGCTATTAGCCATTCCTCCTCCTCCATATTCACCCCTCTCTCACCTGGGCTGTCACCTTCCCTTCTGTCCTTTCATGCTCCTAAAAATAATGTTATTTTTCTAGCTTGGAAAAGGTCAGAGGTCCAAGCTAAAAGAGAGATGCTGAACACGTTTTCCATATGCTTTTCTCATCTTCCTTCATGCTGCTTCTCTAGCTGTCTTTCTCTTTTTGCTTCAACCTGAAATCTAATGACCATGACTGTATTCTCTCCTCATCTCATTCATTTTTTAAAGGATGAGCTTAAAGTCCTGCGTCATTGTCATAAGAAACTTAGAGCAAAAACTTCTGTGAGTTGACAAGGCTCTTGCAGGTGAGTGCTCACAGACTGGGCAGTTGTGACTGGTCAGGCTCCAATTCAGAAAAATACCTAAAGAATATATGTGATGGTAAATATGATTATGATTAAAATGATTAAATACTTCTTAGGCTGAGTGCTACTTCCATCCACTGTCTTGTATTTTTATTGATTCTTGAATAGGGCAAGGTGGTGTGAGAAAAGCTGAAAATGTGGAGACTCTCCTGGTCACCTTTTACATTTTTATTCACACTCTGGAATCTGAGTGTTTCTGAACTCTAAATATGTTTTGGTAGTGCTGCTCCCTTCATGCACCTGTAATGTGTTATAAAGTAAGTGTATTGCAAAGGTGCAGATTACAGTCAACCCTCGAATACCACGGTACTGTGGGTCTTGTTGTCCCTCTGCACAGCCCTCCGTCCCCATAGAGTGGCAGCTCATTAATATGCAACTTTGGCCCTGGTTGCCCCACCCTCTCAGCTCCGAAGTGGCTGCAGGGCGTTCCCAGAAGTTCCTTGCGCGGCTGGGGAAGCTAAGTGGGTCTCATCTGCCCCATGCAGCAGCTGTAGGGGACAGAGGGCCACCGTGAGGCTGTATGGACTTCTGAGCCCTCATCGCCGTGTTCCCTCCTGGGGCACACACCTGGCATGGCACAGCGGTGGCTGGGGCTGGCCATGCACAGCTCTGCTGGCACTTAAACATGCGAGAGCAGCTACCCAGTGGCTGCCAATGGGTAACACTGCCAATGGCGCACTGGCAGAGCAGTGTCCCTGTGCTGGGGAGAGGTGCTGAGGGTATGCTGCACTCTCTAGGAATTTTGCAGGCTCCGGAACCCACCCTGCAGGGGCCAGACTCGCAGAGTTTAAACCCAGGTTTGCCTCCGACACTAAACTTATATATTTAGGTAGAGTCTAGCCTAAAGTGAACAAACTTTTTCCAGAAATTGAGCTTAAAAACTACATGAACTTCAAACTCCTGCTTTCAAAAAAACCAAGCAAACAGACAAAACAAAACCTCTGCTAATGTGTACAGTAAAACCAAAAGCTTTGTAGAAAACGTGACAAAACAGGCAATTAAGCTGGAAAGTGTCTGGCTTTTACTGGGTGCAAATTGGGCAAGGGATATGGAAAATGCCATTTACAGTACATCTCAGCCAGCACTGCCCACCCTACAGGGTGGGGTCCTCCTCAGTCATCCCCTTACTCAGAGGCAGCCAAGACTGCTTGTAAAAAAATTTAAAAAAAAATTAAAGACAGCCAAGGCATCGCCTCATTTTGCTTCTGAGTGGGGAGGCACCCCACGAGCGCCAGCACTGCTGTAACCTGTGTTTACATGCCCAGTGGCTGGGTCTGGGGCAGGGCGGAACCCCCTCCCCATGGGAGAGGAGCAGTGTCCTGCCGGCGCTGCTCCTTCTCAGGCAGCGCTGCCTGGTCAGGATATGTGCAGCTGCTTCCACTCCAGGTGTAGCCTGCAGGGCGGAACCCCCTCTTGATGAGATAGGGGCAGTGTCCCGCCGGTTCTGCTGTATCTTCCGTGGCGCTGCCGGCACTTTGTGGCCAGGAGCAGCTGTGCCTGGGCACTCTGATCAGCAAGCCCAAGCCAGCATGGGTGGGTGCAGCCACGCCCAGGCACTCCGAGCAGTGAGCCTGGGCCAGTGCCGGCCGGCAGAGCAGTGTGCCAGCAGTCTGTGCAGCGGCTTGGGGGGCAGGGAAAATTTTGCATATTCATGAGTGCCTACTTTGAATATTCATGCGTGTCAGGCTGCACCTGTGCAGTTGTGAAACAGACCTCCTTAATCGGGGTAAAATCACGCAGCAAAGAGGTGAAGCCTCTGTCTGGGAGGTGCAAAGTGGAGAGGGCTGACTGTATTTAAAGCAACTACAATTAAATGAAGAGCAATTAGGTCCTAGCAGAGTTAGAATTATTTCTGTGATTGTTTTTAATGGTGAGTTGGACCCTTGGATTCCTCTCCTGCATTGCAGTAATCAATCTGGGAACAGCTAGAAGGCCAAATCTTTTTGCCTTATAAAATCTAGGATCTAATTGTCTCTGTATGGAACTGGAACCAAGGGGAACTGGACATCTAATTGTATTTTTGAATCACAGCCTAAAATCTCTGGAGACCTTTGGAAAATGTATCCCTAGGAGATTTTGCTTGTCAAGAATACGAACTCAAGCCATTGCTCACAAAAAAATGCCAACATGTGACATCAGTGCATCAGTGAATGAGTCATCCATCAGTGCCAGAGGTCAAAGTATTCTTTGTATTTGCTTAAGAAGTAGTTACCTATTTACTTTCTGAAATTATGCTTCTAGTACTAACATGACATTTTGGTTTGCTGTACAGTGGAAACACAATTTTTAAATGCCTTGTAAAAGCTTTCTTGTTTCTTGAACAGTTAGAAATAATGGAGATCAAATGTAAAAAGCCCATTTCCTTCCTTGCTAGTATGTGTGATCTAGGAAAAATCCCAAACTGTGCTAGTAAGAGACAGTCCAATCTCTTTTCTTGCCAGTGATTTAAGTGTTGCTCCTTCAGAGAAGGCTGAGTTACTATCATTGCCTTGTGACCTGTCACTGTCTCTGTTTTCCCTTTGTTTTGGCATTTCTTCCTTTAGATATATTACAGCATACCACACACAGGAAGGTCCCAGCTGGGAAATCCAGTATTAATGATGAAACTCTGTCACAGGTTCACAAGTTATTCTGAGCTGGAAGGGACCCACAAGGATCATCTAGTCCAACTCCCAAGCGAGCGCCCACCCTGGTATGGAACCCACAACCCTGGAGCCATGGGCACCACGCTCCATCCATCTGAGCCTCCCATCCTCTAGACCATGTGACTGAGTTCCTCATCCAGTCTCTTCTTAAACATCTCCAGGGATGGTGACTCCACCACCTTCCTGGGTAGACCATTCCACTGAGGAATCACTCTCTCTGTGAAAAAGCTCTTCCTAACATCCAGTCTAAACCTCCCCTGGCTTAGCCTAAGGCCATGTCCTCTTGTTCTGGTGCTGGCAGCCTGAGAGAAGAGATTCACACCCACCCAACTACAACCTCCCTTCAGGTAGCTGTAAACAGCAATGAGGTCACCTCTGAGCCTCCTCTTCTCCAGGCTTAACAGTCCCAGCTCTCCCAGTCGCTCCCCATTGGGCTTGTTCTCCAGTCACTGTCCTTGTCACCTTTCTCTGGACCCTCTCAAGCAGTTCAACATCTTTCTTAAACTGTCTCTCAGGCTTGCTGTTTCTCACGGGTGCCTGGTCCTTGCAGGGTGCTGGGATGCCTGGACCTCCCAGCACATGTGCTATCCGTCATTCTTAGTGTGGTGTTAGAAGCTAGGAGCTGAGAGCAAAATCAGAGCTGAAGGGCGAAGGAAAAGTGAAATTTTGCTGTCGGTGCATGAGTGTCTCTCCCTGTACAATCCTATGACATATAAGCAAAGGAAGTTTGAAAAAATTACCCTGGGACTAGGAGAGCAAATTGGTACAGAGCAAGATAGTCATCCTTTCAAGGAGTAGAAAAAAAATTTTTTTGTCCTTTTTCAAGGGAAAAACCCCATTGATCCAATTTGACAAACCACTGCAGCAGCGCAACAAGAGCCAAGCGGCCAGATCTCTTGTTTTATAAGCCCTATTACAAGCCATTCACATGCCTAAAATTTGTACCTTTCCAGCTCTTGATATATTTTGTCTTCTCCCTCAGCACTTAACTCCTCTTTAGCTATCGCCTTTTCTGCTTTACAAACTTTTCCATGTGCACACTTCAAAGGTTGTGTGAGCACCAGCTTAATCTGAGTGCTTTGTTGGGGAGTCCAGAGCCATTGACTCTCGTGGGAACAAGGAGCGACCTGTTAGGATTTGGCTTCTTCTGAAATGGTTTGTAAGGGTACAAGATTACAGAAGCAAGGGACTTGAAAACAAACTAAATCTGGCTATAGCAAGAGATATTTAAGTCCTGCATGAGCAACTGTGCTGGTCAGTCTCTTGTAACCCTCTCTTATCTAATCTAATCTTACACATCAGCATCTTTACAGCATTTATTACCTTGCTATCAAGGAACAACAGGAAGGAGATTGAGGCTTTGGTAGAAACATGAGGTAGTGAGGCATGAGACATTCTGTTGAGCAAAGGTTTAAAAAGCTGTATGAGTTCTTTTACCTGGCACTGAGCCTTGCAAACAGCAGACCTTCTTGCACTTCCTCCATCCACTGACTTTGAGTGGTAAGGACCTAGTTAGAGAGGTTTGGTGTGGGTGACTGAGGTGCTATAGCCCAGAAATGGATTTTTCAAAAAAATCTGTGTGACTTGGAGTGTTTATCCAGCAAAATACAAATGCAAGGCCGTAGGTGTCAGTAATACCTTTGATTTCCACTCTAGAACATTATTAATGAAGTCATTTTTCTGAACAAGTCCTGTAGTTTCTGCACCCTCAGATTTCATTTGGTTTCCTTGTTGTGGAAAATTTACAGCTACTGTCAGCATTTATTTTCAGTTAGTTTTACTAGCGGCACCCCCCCACCAGCCCATGGTTAGGATGGTCCAGTTAATCAATCCTCCTCACTGCCCCCCCCCTTTCATTTATTTGTCTGCTCTTGCATCACAGAAACACTTCCAGCAATTCCTCTTACACAGCAGTTACTGAGGCAAAGAGCTGTCTAGTTACACCCCAGCAGAAGCTCAGAATCACAGAATGGGTAAGGTTGGAAGGGACCACAGTGGGTCATCTAGACCAACCTTCCTGCTCAAACAAGGTCATCCTAAAGCACATTGCACAGGATTTCATCCAGATGGTTCTGGAATATCTCTGGTGATGGAGACTCCTCATTGTCTCTGGGCAATCTGTTCCAATGAGGAACTCAAGTAATAAGAAAGAAGCACTCTTCAAACAAGTGATTCCCAAGCCAAGCAGGGTAGGGCAGCACCCAGAGGCATTTATGAGGGCTCATTAAGGCCCTAAGGCTCATTCAAACAGGGGACTGTACTCCTAGGACAAAGCATCAGAAGTAGAGTAGCCCTACATGAACCAACAAGCATAGCTTCCTGCCTCCTAGCCAGGTTAGGGATATGCTGGTGCCAAGTCCTTCTGCAGAAGTCAGGATAGGCTGCTTAGCAGTAGACACAGTCAGTGCCTTGCCCACTCACAGCAGGCAGAATAAGGTCTGCTTATTAATGAAAACCCTCCAGAAAAAAAGAGAACACAAAATTAAGCTGCAGTGTTTGGTTCCTATTGGAACAGTTTCAGCTTGTAAAGGTGATGGTGCCCACTGCTGTGTCTAAAGGCTGTTGGGCAGCAGTAAACAGCACACTGATGTGGTGGAGGGTACAGATAGCAAACCAAAGAAACTGGTATGTGGGGCTGTTGTGGCTAATGGCAAGGGACACCTTTGGTTTGAGTTGGGCAGGGCTGAATTGTAATGTAGGATGATGGTATGAAGGGCTTCATCTTTGTTTTCCCAGTGTAGGCTAAGGGATTTCTTGGCTTGCACAGAAACACTAGGCACTTAGTTGAGAGCTTTTACCTCATCTGTCTGCAAAGGGAATGAATACCTGGTGTTGTAGAGTGAAAAGGTGTAATCTACTGACAGGGAGTGCAGAAGGGCACTTGAGCAACTGGGTACAAAGCAGAAAGTGAACATGTAGACCCTTGGTTAGGGCAGGACCCTGCAGTTACATACTCGGTCTCATTTCTTTCTTCTGATTAACACCACTGAGAGAAATAAGAGAATCTGTACTGATAGCAACAAGGCTGAAATTTCACCTCTGGTTAATAAGCTATTAGATCTTTGCTTTTGTGGTCTCTCTGGAATCCAATCTGACCTCCAGGTAAGGCTGCCCCTTGAGGCTCACGTCCTGATGCACGTCTGCAGCCATCACCATTGGTACATGAGGGAGTGATAGCAGGAATTTTCTTTTCTGTTCTATTGCAATTCTTCAAAGCATTATAAAGGCAAATTTAACAAGCACCTCAATTTGTATTGCTTCACGTTCATCCATAGGCCCCCCAGCCTATTGAAAGGAATCTTACCACATCTGAGGCAGACTAATGCAAAATTGTTTTTCTGGGTCTGTAGATCTTGCAAGTTTTGATACTGCTGTCCTAGTGCATCACAAAATCCCAGGAAGAAGTTGTGGGTTTGTGTCTCACAGTAGGAGCAACTGAGGTTAAGCTAGTGACCCTGTTCAGAGAGAAGACAGTGGTCATGTTTCCACTGAAGAAAAAAGGACTAGGCCCAATCCTAAAGTGAAATGTTATGTTCTTAATATAAGGAAAAATCAAATTGAAAATAATTTTTACAGAAGCATTCAATTTGGATTGACTGGTCATAAGTACTCAATCATAGAGTAACCTCTTTTTTTGGTGTCCTTGTTCATGTTAACACACAGAGACTGACATGCTAACCAGTTTTTACCACCACCAAATTCTAGAGGTCAGAGACCTCTAGAATTAAATTTATGAGCTATCACAATGTGGGCTAAAGAGCCAGCTCTTTTAGGGTAGTAGCTGAAAGACTCATTTCCTCTGTGGATGAACCACAGAAACGGATATGTAACACACACTGACCAGCGGGTTATATTTTGGCACCTGTACGGTGCAGATGTAACCCAGTAGCCAGGGTGAAGCATCTAAAAATTGCATCAAACATACCATCGGTAAGACCTCACCACACTGTGGGTATCCTGTAAAGTACTTCTCTTGCCAATCAGAGTTAAACTCAGTGTTAGCTGGGGTACCCAGCTTTGTGTTAGTATTTGCAGCAAATCCTGCCTGAGCCGTGTGTATGTCTGTCATGTAGAAAGCTCACACTCTTGCTTAAGCTATCCTCACCAGAGTGTCTCTAATGTAAACTTGAACAAATTAATCTGGCCGAGAGCATGGTTTAGAGTGGTTCCACACTAACTTGAACTGAAACCCATGTAACTGAAGTGCTGTTAGTGCACCAGAATCCTTCCCGCAGTTCTTGTTTGCACCATTCACACCAAAGGATGGATTAATTATCCCACAGGTTATCTTGGACGAAGACAAAGTGCAGAGCCTCTGTACCATGCGTTACAGTGCCTTAGTCACACATGTCAGTGAAGAAAGACTCATGGTGCTGGGATTTTGCAGTGGGGACTGACACTCTCAGGTCACTGGTGCAGTAGCAGAGGTTCACACCTTTACACTCCAAGGCCAGGCACACTGAAAGTACAGGGCTGCCTCAGCCTGCATTTCAGCTCGAATACTTGGAGTATTATTTCCATTTTGAACTTTTTCCAGAAAAATAATTTTTTCAAATGTTGTAAAAATAGAGCTAAATTATTTTGTAAAGCCTGAAGGACATTCTTTTGCATCAGGATTTGAATTGGAAATGGCTGTTTGGGGGGCAATTTACCTTAAAAGTTTGTCCACAAGGAGCTAGTTGGCCTATGGCATTTTTAGCTTACAAAGCTTTTTTTACATTGAGGACCTTAAAACTAAATAAGCAAAATCTCAGTCCACAGAAATTATAATAATGCTTATGCCAGAAAATGATCTCCATTCTTGAGTTTACACTGCTGAGGTTTAGTGGCAGAGAACTGCCCATACTCTTATCCACGTTGTCACATATACCCTCAAATTAACTGAAAACAGGGTAACTTTTGTTGCACAGAGCAGGTTCTTGCCATGCCTGCAGGGCAGTGTGAAGCCAGTGGACAAACCTGTCAATCTTTTACAAATTACAGATCCTCTAAAAGTTCTTCAGTGCATAAAAAGGTTCATTTACAACTAATTTAAGTCTTGTGGCAATTGATTTGCTTTTCTCACTTGGCTTTCACAGACTCTTCAGAAGTAGTCCTCAGACTTTCATGAGTCTGCAGCTTGAAAACAACTAGGTCCTGGTTAAAATAAGATATTTTTTGGCTTTTGGGGCCTAATTTTCTATTGCCTTGCAGCTTGTGAGGTCTTATACACCTATGTGAAGTGTGAGTAAAATGCTAGATGAGGATGACATTGGCTTTTATTTAGACAGGTGTGGAGGATGCCAGTGCAAAGCAGTGACAGATCAGGACCCAGCAAGGTCACTGCCCTCCTCCATGAGGATCATGAGCAGTGTTTCTCACAGCAGATCTGGGGAACAATCCTACTTACTGAACCATTACTCTGGTGTTGTCCTCTGAAACCCAGGCAGTGGCCGGGCACAAGTGCTCATTGACAACCATGGCAAGGATTAGGCTGTTAGACACCTTGGAGTGAAAGGTGGTTCTCTTGGGCTAAGGGACTCTCCTCAGGGCTGGTCTCATTCTTTGTCATGCTGTTGTCAACCCCTGTTCAGTCTCAGTGTGCTTGCCCTCTTTGGTTTTTCATATTTTGTATATGCAGCAACAATCTTATCGTTTAAGCAAAGTACACTGAGAAGTGTTACGTGTGCCTCTTCTTTCTTTTGATCTCACTTAAAGCTTAATGCAGAGAGTAACGTGATCTCCATCACTATCTGCTTTCGTGCTCGATAATAAGCACAGGTCCATGGGCTGGGTGCAATGCAATCCCTCCCTAGGCTAAGAGGGGAGAAGTAGAATGGGTTAGAGCGATTGTTTGCTGTGTTGATGACTGTGATGTTGCCATGGAAAAGCTGGAGACTTCGGGGCAGTTTGTGTTTTGCTGGGCAAGGAGCCAGCCTGCTCTGACTTACTACAACTGTATGTGTGACTGGCCCATGCAGAACTTTATCCCTCTGTAGCAACTCCAAGACAGGGGGAAAAAGAAAAGGACAGGACTGCTTTAACAAGGAAGAGTGCACTGCACTTTGCTAAGGCTGATTGCATTAAATACGGGAGATGCAAAAAAATTCATTTGCTATTTTCCACTTTTCTTTTTTTTTTTTTTGGCAGAATGTGTTCACTCTCTTCTAAGGACTGAATTCAGAGCAGTGCAAATAACAGAATATCATGTAAACCTCCTGGAGGTGAACAGGGCTATTTAATAGGCTGTATCTGTACAGAAAGGAGCCTTTAGAGTTCTTCTGTGTCTTGAGTCCATTAAAGTCTTTGATCTGTTCCAGAAACAAAACTGGAAGCAGACTATTTTATTATCTATCCTGAATGAAGAGAAAAAAGTAAATACATAGTGTAAACAGGAAAAAAATGAATCAAGACCTAGGTCCAGCAAAAAGCTATCTTTATATTGAGCTTCCCATATTCTGAGTACTGCCTCCCAGACTCTGGAGGTGGAATTAATAGCTGTATATGCTTTCTGCAAATCACTTTCTATGGGCAGAACTCAAAGCAATCTAGGAAAGCAGCTAGTTCCATTACTCCCACATTAGAGAAGGAGTAACGGTGGCCCCAGGGCTTATCCAGGACATTAGACTCTGCCTGAATCCTTGGTTAGCCACTGTCTTCTCACCACACTCCCTCTGAGAGTACAGAAACTAGATGTAGGCTATCAGGGTTATTCTGAAGCATTAAAACCACTGCATAGTATAATTTACTGTAATTGGTGATTTTACCCTATAAGCCTAGCTGCTTCTCATGTTGAATTTAATTGAGATAGAGGTGTATACCTCTTCCTGAAATGTATTTGAGCAGGTGGGAAATGATAGGGG
Organism: Pitta sordida; assembly: GCA_013390025.1. Taxonomy (NCBI): domain Eukaryota; kingdom Metazoa; phylum Chordata; class Aves; order Passeriformes; family Pittidae; genus Pitta; species Pitta sordida. The sequence goes on along the minus strand of WEKX01016157.1, from coordinate 287,513 downwards.
TTTGTTTTGGATTCTTCTTGCTTTCAGGCTTTCTGGATGTTTAAAAAAAATCCATTTTCTATAGGAAAGAACTGTTGGGGTAATTTTCAGATTTTTCTATTTTAAATCATAATTTCCTACCTGACCATTCAGTGTTATAATAGATGCATCTAGGAGTCCTATTTTAATGTACACTTCTCAGGGAAAGGTGTTGTAAATGTTCATCATAAATTCTCATCTAGCAAAGCTCTGATTTCTGTAAGAACAGGAGAAAGCAAAATTACTTTCTGTAGCATTTGGCCAGGGAACACACAGAAAAATCTCAGCTCTGCATCAATCAGTAACAAACGTATGGTGCTTGCAGTCCTCTTGTGATCCTACTCAGGAGGTGAATCCTGTAAAACCTCTGACAATGTGAGACTCCCATGAACTGCAGCCAACAGAATCATCACCTATTTACTTCCAAAGGTAAAAATATGCCAGGGTACAATCACAGCCTCTGATGTTAGGCTGGCTTGCAGTATTCTGTGGCTGAGCTGGGAGCTCCAGCTGAGAAGCTGAGAGCAGATCTTGCCGACATGAGATGTGACAGAAACTCCTTTTGATTTCACTGTGACCTAAGTAAGATCTAAAGATTAGGTACCACTGCAGGATCCAGCCATGATTTGTCAGTGAAGCCATCAGCAATTTGCTGTATCGCATTGCATTAATCAAGACTTGTCTTGGGAGATGATTTTCCAGTTACTTGGTGTCTATGATGTCTCAAGAAACTGCAACATAAAGTAGGTTAACCTTGTATTCCAAATACAGCAGGACAAATCAACTAGTGTAATAATTTGTCTTCCTGGACCTGTGACAGCCTATGCCAGCAGAGGACTTACCCAGGGAAATGAAGAGTTGTTGTTTTAAAGGTAATACTCTACTCAAAAGAGTTGCTTTTATCCTGCTTTTTTTTTTTTTTCTCCTCTTCGCTGATATTTGTTTTTGTGGTATTACTGGTTCAGTACAGAAATTGTGTCCTCCCTACAGAGTTGTAGTAGCTGTGTGTTCAGGGACACTCCAGATTAATGAGGTCTGCAACATCTTTAATCTTTCCTCGCACCATGCTGTGCTTGGGATGCAGTGTGTGAGAAAGACCAAGAGTAAGGGATGTGAGAAATTTAATCACACAGGAAACTGAAACTGCGCTGTCATTCATTCCTGTAGTACAAACAGCCCTTTCTGTAACCTCAGTTTCCTGATTCTCTGTGGCTGGGGCCAGATTGCCGCTGGTGCAAACTGGCGCAGCACTACTGACATCAGCTGAGAACACACCTGTTTACTCCAGGAGATAATTTGTTCCAAATCTTTTCAGCAACAAAACCAAGAAGTAGATAATCCAAAAGCAGTGGCATCTTACGAAATGAAAAGATTGGTTTTAATAGTTTATGAGCATAAAGGCTGAGCTTCTTAATGACACTTGAATCCAGTTCTACCCTTGTTTTTCCAAAGGAAAAGCTACTACTGAGTGCACATGAAAGTATTCACAGCATTGTTTATTATTCAGGGAGTCATCCTTAAACTGAACTATGTCTTGAAAATGCATGTTACACATTTTGTATGCTGCTCCATCTGAGGAACTACGGAAGTTTCCCTCGCTAAGGATCTTAGTGTTTCTTAGCTTTTCCTCCACTATCCAGAGAGGAGATGGCTGGTATAAACTGGAACAGCAATTTTCGAGGGTTATGCATATTGTGGTGTCAAGAGAAATTTGGGAAGTCAGCTCCTGGAGCTCCAGTTTTATTTTCCTTCCCTAAGGGAAGAATGTTTTTAATAGTTATTGAGCCAAACCTGGCTAAGAATCTGTCCTACAGCAGGTCTAGCTATGTTAGATTATACCACGCCCCCAGATATGGATGTCAATGGAGTTTATGTTCTTCTACAAGTATCAGGGAAGAAAAACTGGCAGAACTGGGGTGAGGTGGGGAGAAAAGGGAAGGAAACCTCTGCACAATCCTTCCTCTGGCCCCAGGGGATTCCCTGTGTTTGCATTGAGCTTGTCTGAGCTTCAGATCAGTGGGTAGAGAGGAAGTTGGAGTGAAGCTGTAAACTCACTTCAAAATCTTAACTACATCTTCTTCCTGATGCCTTATTTTATTAGGCAGTGGTGTACAAAGCTTCTCTGTTCACTGAGAAGTAGTCTCATTTCACTTTGTAGTGCCTTCTCGCTGAAGTCTTAACTTTTACCAGATAGCAGCATTTCAGGCTAGCCAACTGAGAAGGAAAGGCCATGGTGAGGCAGAGACTAATCAGAGGGATTAACCAAGGGTGCTGGCAATAGTGCAGACAGCCTGTGGAGATGAGTGATTAGGAAATACCCATTTTCTCCAGTCTCCTGCTGCTCCCAATGGGTGCTCCAAACTTCTGCAAAGGCTGTGAATTTCTATGGTGTTTCTTTGCCCCTGTCTTAACCAGGCAGAAGCTCAGTGCAAGCAGAATAGCTTATGCTACACATCGGCCCAGGTGCAGGAGGGTGCCTTCGTTCTCATGGCCATTTCATCAACCTGACCAAGACAGATTTTCGGCCTTCTTGATATTGCCTAAGTCCCTCAAATGGGGAGGGGATAGCAAAGATGAGCTTATGAAATGGATATTCTGAAGTTCCTGGGTGCTTGAGAATTTCTGTGTGCAATTTGTAAGTGCTGTTTCTTAGAGGTTGACCCACATGTAAACTGAAGCTCTTTAGGTCCTGTCACATTCTTCACTCAGGATGTTGCAGAGGCTCTGCTGAATTCAGGGAGAACTACACCAGTCTTGCATTTCTTTATGCCACCTTAAAAAAGGCCCTCAGCCCAGAAGCATAATCTTAAATTTAATTTAGAAAGGATTTTGAGCTGTGCTGAAAGCTCAATTGAGATTGCTCACAGCCACACTCATTTATCAAATAGGTGACTTTTTGTTAAGGGCTGGGTGCAGCAACTGACTGGGGAGGAAGGGGCAAGAGATGCTGCATGGGACTGCAGCCACATGCCACATGGTGCTGGTGTACATGGCACACACAGCTATATGTGAGCGGGAGGGGAGAGGGAAAGGACTGAAAATCAGACCACTACAGTGCCCTGGCCTTCCTTGGCAAAACTGTAGAGGACTTAAAGGAGTGATAGACTAGGTGGAAGCAGCATTAAAAATAATTGTGTTATGCTGCTTTAGGTATAACATGTCACTTGTTCGTAACTCCATCCGTGACTCAAGTGCCCTGCAGTAGTCTGGACATGTGACAGCTAATAAATTCTTTTATTGCAAGGCCTGCTTGTGTCAGAATCAGAACTGAAAGTTCATCTGCAGGTGCAGCAGGGTTGTGCAGGGAAACAAACACAGATTTACAGCTGTTGTGACTTACTCCACTCTGCTACAACAAATCATTTTGTTCAGGAAAGAGGCTTTGCTGTTGGCCAACCAAGACATGGTCAGGAATTTTAAACACTGCTTTGTGAATTTAAAAGAAAACATTGCCAGACATGTTAGGGTGTGCTTTTTTGGTTTTTTTAGCATTTAGTGAAATCTACCATAAATCAAAGACTGATTGAAACTGAACAGAATGTGCTTTGCTTTCCACTATCATTTGCTATCTTTTTCTTTTGCCATTGTAAGGGTGTATCAAGATCAGTGTTTTAAAGATCTCTGCTTGAAAGGCCAGTTATTACTTCCTCCTGTGATCCTGTTTAATTTTCTGAAAATGAGTCAGTCATTTTCTGATAGAGTTTGGTGCAGGCTGAGCCTTTTCTCTGAGCTCCACTCTGCAAGACAAAAAAACATATTGCTTCACAGGCAAAGCAAGTCTGCACAATAGAAGACTTCCTTACAACTAGGCTCTGCCAAGTCTGTTCTTAGCCCTGCAAGGAGTCATGTTACTCCTCAGCAAGGTCATACAGGCCTAAAATAATCACTGATGTTTATCTTTCCCAGAGGATATTAAGCACCCCCAAACACCAACACAAGAACATCTATTAAAAAAAAAAGAAAAAAGGATTAAAAATAGTTTGCACCTCAGCTATCAGTAGAAGAGCATTATAGCTTTGCCTTTTTCCATTAATATTTTATGATCTCACATATGAAGTGCTGAATTACGGCAGCAGTGGGGGAGGAACAGCTTTGCTGTTTTTCATTGATGTTATATCTTCCTATTTACTTAGAAGCAGGCTGTACACTTTTCTCATAATTTTAGCACTTTACCTTGGCTACATGCTGCTTTTACACTACTTTGTCATAGGGAAAACTGGAAGATGGCTTAGTTAAGGCAGTGCTGTGGCTAGTTTACAGCCTAGGTACTTGCCTGAAGGTGCGCTACCTGAATGCTTTGTGGATCTAGATCTCTGCAACACTCCGAGAAGGAGCAAAGTGCTGTCAGCCTGTTTCCACAGATAGAGAAGGAGGAGGCTTGGGAGGAGTGTGAACCAGCAGCCGTCTCTGCACTCTGCCCGGCGCCAGTGGCTGTCGCACCACAGTTCCATCACCTCGTTGCTGACTTGTGTGTTCCCAAGCGGCCAGGAGTAGCTCCAGACAAGCTAAAAGGCTGGAGGACTAGATGGTGATGAAGAAGAGAAGGGTGACCAGGCTTTGTGTCAGGCTTCCAGGAAAGAAGCAGGGACACAGGATCTAAGCCTCTATCACTGAGGTTCCCGAATCACATCGATTTTATCCCACTCAAGGGTGTCCAGCACTGCTGTTAATGATTTGCAGTGGAAGAAAGCAAATATCCAGATGCTTTATAGGCCATATTTCCCTGCATTTCACACCTGCACCTTTGAACACCCATTCAGCCTTCACTTCAACTCTGTGTATTTGGCACATCCTCTCATGCCTACATCCCGAAATTCACAAGCCTCCTCTGTCTGATTGGGGAGGGAGAGACATTTCCTTGCTGCAATGGTATTCATGGGAAGATGTGCGCTATGGGGGGTGCTAAAAGCTTCAGGCAAGTTCTTTGTGTTTTGACAGACTTCGCTGAAGGATTTTGCTCCAGCTTGAGCCAGACATGGTACTGGCAGATGCTGTGCAAGCTTCCCACGCAGTGCTGGCAATGCCTCTCCGATGTGACCCACAGCCACCACCCCTCACTGTCCCCCCCGTTCCCTCTCCCCTTCCAGCCCAGGCCAGCATTTATCTTGAGCGGAGAAAGCTCTCTGTGCCAGATTGCGTGGTGGTTTTCTGATGTGAACAGATGGGACTAGGGGAGCCAGGCTACATCTGTTCACTGAATTCTTCCACCTTCGCAATTGTTTGCAAATGGGTGAGAGCTCTGGGAGGCTGGGAAACTATGGGTTTGGGCTCAAAATGTTCTTTTCCTGCAGCATGCTCAAAAGTAAACCTGTGCTGTGTAATTAAAATTTGACGCTGACGAGGAAAACACCTGCTGGTGCAAACAGCTTGCCTCTTTCCTTGCAGAAGCACAGATTCTTTGCAGGAGTACTATTAATGCTTTCGTCAGTCCAGTATGGAAAGGCCCAAGTGAAGAAACATCCCCCAGGACATCATTCCACAGCTTTGCAGCAGCAGGGTGTCTTTTTTTGAGATTCACCATTGATTTAATTCCTGTTTTAATTTCTCATTATGTTTATATAGCTGATTTTCAGAAGGCCTCAGCTCTCATTTTTTTGTGAGTACTAGTCACAGATAGATGTAAATAGTGAAAGAAGGTTGAACCCCTTGTGGAAAATGGGCCATAAATTCTTTGCCTGTCAGATTTTTGCATCCTTTAAGCATTTGCATGTTATCATCCATGTTTGCTTCTCCCACTTATTTCTTGTCAGGTTCTCAGTGCATCAGTTCTCCTCAAAAGTCATGCCATCTTACCTCCTGGACAAAATCTCTCTTCATCCTGTACTTGCCAAGGCATGAACAGTCCCCATCTCTCTCACCCTGTCTTCTTTACAATATAGCATCCCCTTATGAGCCACTCGAAGACCTAAGTGCTGGAGCCACACATCCTGAGTTCTTCCAAACCTGCTGCACACCAGCTCCAGGGAGGGCAGCCCAATTGGCTTGCTGTGAGCTCAGAATGCCCTCTCAGGTACTCAGCATCAGGGGTATTCAGCTACTTGAAACCATTTTGTTGTGTCCATGCTCAGTTCCCTTATACCTGTCTCCTCCCAGCACAGCAATGCCAGGTCTTGGAAGCCAAGAACTTGGAAGTTGTTGGTGTGTTGGGCTTACACACCTGTTGACTCATGCCCTCTGCTCAGTGATATTGTGCTATAGGACTGATTTCTCAGGAGGACAGAGGTACCTACTTCCTCTAAAAAACAAGTATGAGCTGAGAGCTTGGATACCTCTGGGGCTCTGGTTGTGCATGTTTATAACATTCATCTCATCTTCTGTACTCTCATCTTCTCAGAATCTGCATTTGGACTCCACCTTGCTGAATGTACGTAAGCCAAGTAAGTATTTTCCACAGGCAAAAATTGCCATTTTTGTACCCAAATTAAGCATCAGCAAATTAAACCTACACTTTTTAACTGCATGTTGCTTTCTCCTTGCAATACAGTAATCCCTCGCTACTTCACAGTTCAACATTCACAGCTTCACTACATCGTGGGGTTTTTCTCTGAGTCTTTACCGGCTTTATGGTATTTACTGTATTAACTGTATTAACTGCTACTTCGTGGATGTTGTTTATGGGGGCATTCTTCTGGAACCAACCTCCCACGATATTCGAGGGATTACTGTATTCTGCTGTTTTCATTGTTTCTTAATGTTTCTCCAATTCTGTTAGCAGTTGGCAATTTCATTGCTGAACTGTTTATTTCTTCTTTCAGATTGTTTGTAAGTACTAAAAAAAATTTCCACTTTAACACACTAATTCATGCATTGCCTCACAGAGCAGAACTCATTACATTTACATGAGTATTAGCCTTTGGTTATGAACCTTCAGCCAGTTTTCAAACCACATCACAGTGGCCCTATTCTGGCATACTGAATTATTTCTCCTTTAAGATTTTATCCATTGGTAATAGTGTGTGTTTTAAAATAAAAGGAAATACTAATTTTAAATCTATGCTGCCTATTATTTGGGTTTCCTTTTCCCTCTAGATGTTTAGCAAATTATGTCTTGACATAGTTTTCATTATTTTACTGTGAAGAGTGTCTAGATGTAAAAGATTACAATTACTACAATCACTCCAGGATCAAAAAGCAGTACTATGCTTGCTTTTCTTTGGTCTTTCACTTCCTTCCTATTTTAAATTGACTTAAAAAAGAAAAAAAAAAAACCTCAAGCAGTTTAGTCAGTGGGTTACCAAATTTGCTGAATGCTTTATGAAACTGCTGAGCAGGGCAGTCGGCACAGTAGACTCGGTAGAGTCCAGTGTTAGGGCTGAATAACGACTGCCTTTCATTCAAAAGCTTAACATTCATGGCTTAATGTTCTCCATGAGTATTGTGTTAGCTCCCTCTCTCAGGAAAACAAGAGTATCTGTATCTTGTTCTTTCTGGTGATACAGATTCCAGTTTTGGCCCCTTCAGAATAATTACTTACTCTTCATATCTGAGTTAACCATTATGTTTGTTCCTACATCTTAAGGGGACTGAAATGCAGAGGAAGGCAATGTTGAGTGAAACAAGTTCACTAAATGCCAAGCATATATTCAAAAACACTCTTCTTAGTGAGTATCGACAATCTTTGATTGAACTCAATGCTGTTACATGTGGCCATATTGGACAGCAGTCACTTTTGGGAAGTGTAGTGAGAAATGTCCTCCCAGATATGAACACAGGTTGTTTAATTCTGTAGAGAATTCCTATAAACCTTCACAAACTATCCAGGACAGGAAGAAGCAGAGGCTATGATCGAAAATGTTTTTGTCTTTTCATTAGGAAAAAACTATGAGCCCATAATTCATTATGGCCAACTTCTCACTGACTTTAGTCAACTCTTGCTAAAAAGGTGACAGTGTTTTTTGGACAGTGTTGTCCAAAGAGTCCAATAAGAGACATATGATGCTTATAGATGACATTTAGGTATAGTGCTGTTTTCTTAAGTGCATAAACAGCCTATATCTGAGCTGGATGCAAAACATACTTTGTTGGTGATTACAGGCTTGGTTCTCACTGTGGTTAGGGAGTTACTGTGGGGTTTGAATGGTGATTTGGGAAATGGTCATCCCTCCTTGTTTCTTGATAAGGTGCCATTCCTGTCATAACACCTTGCAGGAGCTTTAGCTTAAATAAAGAGATCTTAATTATGCATGCATCTGTTGAGTCCTCCAGTGTTCTCCTCCAGAACATATTTGAGATGTCAAGGAGAGCTGAACTTTCTGGATGCTTTTGTGATGTGTGGAGTGAAATAACAACACTTTGATCTGTGAACAACCAAAATAGGTCAAAAAATTTATATGTATCTTAAAACTGCTTACTCTTTTTTCACTGAATGAAACCAAAAACATTTTAAAGTGAACTGCTCCTTCTTAGAGCTCTATAAATTAGTGAAATATGCCCTGCCCCTTAGAGTTTGCCAGAGGAGGAGAAAGATAAATATGATCATTTAAGATAGAGGTGAAAGCTTTTAGAATATTTCTGTAATATCAGTCAAACAGACCCTGGAGGCAACCCTTGAGGGTTTGTGTATAAGGCGTATTGTCAAAGCTTCTGAAATCTTCCCTGCCTAAGTTTGCCCTATGGCTCAGCATATTGCTGTCATGCTTGGCCAGACAGGCTCTGTGCCAGCCAAAGGGTCAGGAGGTGGTAATGGGGTACAGCACAGAGCTCTTTGTACTACACTGGAAACCAGATAGAAGCACAGCCTGAAACTATTGGTCTGAACAACTATTGACCATAGGGACAAGAGGTCACTGTAGAGACTGGTTTGCCTGGTGACCTTTTTCTTTGGTCATATGGCATGTCTTGTACTAGGGATTTATCCCTGTGTCTTGGTCTTGGGACTTGGACACCCTCTTATCCCAATGACAACTCTAAAAGGACATTGAAGGTTTCACAAAAAGAAGTCTCCAGAGCAACTCTTGCTATAGAAGATTATGCTGGTCAGCAGTGATGGTTTTAATGAAAAGAATATTAAAATTTGTGCACAAAACAGAAATTGAAGAAAAGGTGAGTTTTTTTAATGTGAAAGCAGAGTTTGTTTAGAGCCTTTTGAACATCTCAGTGTTTTTTCCTTCATTGCCAGGCTTTCAATGGTAGGAGAAAAGTATTACACTAGCAGTGTTTCCAGCTCTACTATTTTATACCTCAGTCCCGGGCAAAGTCATGGAACAGATAATCCTGTGTGCTGTTGCACAGCACCTGCGAAATAACCACTACATTAGAACCAGTCAGCACGGATTTGGGAGAGGTAGGTCTTGCCTGACCAACCTGGTCTCCTTTTATGATCTGGTGACTCGCTTGGTTGACATAAAAAAGGCCGTGGATGTTGTGTACTTGGACCTTAGCAAAGCCTTCAACACGGTTTCCCATGGTAAGCCTCAG